>JANZLQ010000064.1:3969826-3985661 GCA_026212715.1 Elanus axillaris | reverse complement strand
TCAGAGTGTTATCAACATTCTTCTCATACCAAACTCAAAACATAGCACTGTACCAGCTACTAGGAAGACACTTAACTCTATCCCAGCTGAAACCAGGACACAAGGCAAGTGATGAACCAAGCTCAGGGTCTGTACAGGGACCCCAGCCAGGAACGAAAGGAAGTAGGAGCAGAGACAGGGCTGGAGTACAGGGCTGCCATTTACTTAAACAAGGGTCCATCCAGGAGACAAGCTACATAGAATGTAGGTCCAAGGTCCATCCAGGAGACAGGGCTGGAGACAGGCACACCTCCAGCTTAGCTCAGACTGGGACTGAAGGCCCTGGGCTGAGCTTAAATTGGGCTTCTGGGCCATGGACAGAAGGCTGAAGATGCAGGAGGCAGGCAGGGCTGGTCAGGGCCATTGCAGCCTGGTTATTGCACTCAGAGGTCCAATGACTTTTTATCCCATGGCTGTTAGCTTAATAGGCTTTTGAAATAGATCTTCTTGACTACCTTTTGGAAATCCAAGTAAATGTGATCAACCTTGTCCATTAGCTTTCTGACACCTTAGAAAGAATCATATAGGTTTGTATCTGACTGCATTTTATTAATTAAATCTTTACTCTTCTTCAGTATATGGTATTAATCACCTAAACATTAATTCCAAGCTTCAGAATAGTTCCTACCAACTGGACTGTCACAAGCATCAGGTTTGCTGGTCAGTACATGTCTAGTTCTCTGCTGAAACTCTTTTAATATTTTTTTTTAATAATTATCACATTTGACATGTCTGATTTGAGGTTTTTGCAAGAGGTTACACAACCACGGTAGTGATTGACCTGATTTTGTCCTTGAAATCTTTTCAAACTAATGCCCCTCAAGATCATCCTTCTGTGGAGAAGGATATTTTGATGGAGAGAAGGACTTGCTCTGCCAGGAGAAGCCTACTGGAAGGTGTCTGTATGTGTGTGATGCTGGAGGCTGATGAGCTCTTCTGTGAGTGCAGGCTTTGCATCTGCAACACAGCAACATTAGGAGAAACTAGCTAATTGTTACCTGTCCTCACAGGACCAGGAATTCTGGGAATAGCAATTTCATTTTTCTAGCAGTTAATTGAGTCCTCTTTATTGCAAGAAAATGGTGTACTGGTGGTCATATGCTGTTTAAGGGTTGCTGAAATGTGTTACAGTTGCACACACCAAATCTGCTCACTCCTCACTAGCCCAGTCCATCGTTTCTCTGTGCTCTAGAGTACTCATTTTGGTACACCAGCAAAGACTCAGATCAGTGAAGACCTTAGTCATCAAGCCCTTACACCAGGGGAGGAGGTGTTGTGGCCCAATGTCATCATTATGGCTCTTTGGCTCACAGCTCCTTCTTTCCATTCCTTCCTACCCTTCCAGATATATGTGGTCTCATTCTGCACTCCACTGTGCTTCCTCATTTTCTGCTTTTCTCCCTCTCCCCTCTTATTCACACAGTCCTCTCTGACATCTCCTGCTGCTCCTTCCTTTTCTCCCAGTAGAGTCTGGGATAGCATCACATTAGGAATCCTGTTCTCAGTTAGCTCCTTGCCCTGTGTTCTAATGATCTCTCTCCTGGGCCTGTGGCAGATACAGCAGAAGGTGGTGAAAGAGGTCAGCTCTGTGGTTCACCTGGACACCATGGAGGCAGGACTTGATTATTGTGTAAAAGCTCAGACATATGTTGAGGAGATCAACAGAAGCAGCAGCTTCAGCCAGACACAGTGCGTGAGAGCACAAGGTAACAGTTGGCCTTCCTTCCTATTCTCTTGTTGTAGTCATGCCCAAGAAGGATACCCCAGCAGTTCTTCCTTTCATTTCCACTCAATACCTCCAGTCTTGTTTGCAAATATGCTACCCGTTTGTTCCTTGGGGGAGGTAAAAAAGGAAGACTCAGGAGTGCAGCCCCCTACACTGGCACTGGTATCCTACCTGGAGTGTGCCAAGAATCTCACCAAGGTGGGTGGGAAAAGCAGCCACAGAGGGTACAGGCTGATTGCATTGAGTGGTTTGTGCTCAGTCTCTCTGAGAAGTTTGCTGCTTCTGTTATTTCTAGGTGACACATCCATGTGGCTGGTTATTGCCCTCATCTCCTCTGCTGGCTTTGCTGTGGCTGCTTTGACCCTGCCTTTCCTTGCCTGGAAAACATGTAAAATCTTTCAGTATTCCTGCTGCCCTGTTGCTGTCCTGCCAGACACACTGGTAAGTTTTTTTACTGTGCTTTATTGGTTTTTAGGGTGCTGGGTAGTCACAGGGTCATGGGGCAGGCAGAAAAAGCAGACACATGCATCGGAAGCCTTGCTTATTCCTGTGTGATGGGCTGAGCTGCAGGGGTCAAGCAGCCCACATGAATTGGCTGTACAGCTGTCACTGCCTTCGGCCTACAGCCCTGAACAGGGAAGATGCTGCTGGTGCTTGTGGGGAAGCAGCTTGGGAGGCATGGACTGAGCCTGCCTGACCAGCTGCTCCCTGAAGAAAACAACTGTGTCATTGGCAACAGTGCTCCATGTGTTGTGGTACCAGCACTGAGCTTCTCAACTCCTTGATGAGGAGAAATCAATCATCAAAAGCAGCCTTTTTTCTTGCTCACTCAGGAGGAGCGTGTTTCAGTCGGTAGCTTAAATGTGCTGTCCAGTTCAAGTGAGAATGCAGGCAGCAGCTTTTGTGGCTGTGTGTTCTTGAGCCCTGGGTCTCTGGGCAGTTGTGGCAGGAAGGATGAGAGGAATGGTTTGTGGGGAAAAGTAGAAGACAGACAGACGAACTCATCAGCCTGAGGATGTTTGAGTGAGTGCATTTCTCTTACAGAAAGTATCAGAGGCCCCCACCCAGCTGATGCTGTGTGGCAGTGAAGAAGCTGAGCAATGTGATCTGATGGTGTGTGTGATGCCCTCAGAAGAAGTTCTCAGACTGTGGATTCAAGAAACACTTTAGAGCACCCCAGAAAAAAACAGCCTGTGGAAACCAATCTTGTAAGCACAGCTGGCAGATTGTACCCCAGCCACTTTCCTCAGAGTGCCAATAAGTAACATTGTTTATTTTGTGTCTAAAAACTGCTGCAGACCAAAGCTGGTGTGTATGATGAACATGTGGCTGGTGCTCCTCCACTTTGTAGCATCTTCATCCATCTACATAAAAAGCCAGTAAAGGTCACAGGTGACAACTGCCAGTTTCTATACTTTCCCTTCATACCCATATGCATGACCAGACAAGGCCAGGTTGGATGGGGCTTTGAGCAACATGGTCTAGTGGAATGTGTCCCTGCCCATGGCAGGGGGCTTGGAACTAGATGATCTTTAAAGTCCCTTCCAACCCAAACCATTATATGATTCTATGAGTTAGCTCATGTTGCCTTTACCTCTGTCAATCACATTGATGATCTCAAGGCAGAACCCACCCTTCAGCCACTGGGATTTCACCAGAGCAGTAAATGTACAGCCCAGTCCCTTAGTTCCAAACCATTTCAGCCTTGGTATTTTTAAGAGAAATTGAACAGCTAGTAAGAGCTTCTTACATGGCTAAAACAGCTGGAATGAGCAGCAAAAAAACCTGGTTTTAGGGCTGCAGGCCCTGATCTGAGGTTACACTCATTGAAAAGGATTTTGACAGTGGCTGGACACAATAATTTGCTGCATGTAACACATAACGATGTATGGTGCCAACAAAACTTGCAGACAGTGCCATGAGGGATGGCTGGGTTTCACAACTGCTTAGGGGGGAGTGATGTGAAAAACAGCCAGACTTCAAAGATGGTTGGAGGGAGCATTGAGAACCTTTTGGGGAGCAGAGCTTTGCAAGACCAGCAGCATTGCTAACGCTACATAGGGCCAAGATTACCTAGGTGAGTGTCAAAAATACAAAAGCTGGATATGCATGAAGGAAAACTTGGACCTTTAGGGAAAAGATAATTAGAGGTGAATTGTTTAAATGAGAGGCAATTGGAGTGGAGAAAGATAGGCTCAAGAAATGGGTAAATAAATGGGAAAATGGGCAAAAAGATGTGCAAATCATGTGGTCAGGATTGTCCAAGGTGCCTGCAAAGCATCCCTGTGGTTCAACACCACACCTGAAGCAGGACATTGATTATGTCACACAAGGCAAACCTGCTTCTGTGGTCAGGAGGGCCAGGGTGAGAGGCAACTGGAGTGCTTATTATGGCTAGTGGGGGAATATCAGGATGATCGATCAAGTATCCCAGCATTACTGTGTTAGTGGCCATTCCAGGCCTGATGACATCATTATATTCCAGATATCTTGTCATCATCTTAAGGAAGGAAACTGCAAAAGACGAAGATAAATTCCTGCTAAAGTGCTGAAGGGCCCAGCAGGTCTTGTGCGTAGCTGCCCATTACAGAGGCCTTGGTGGTAAAGCTGGTTTAGAGAGCTCCTATGCCTTTTATTTAAGGCAATTGGTTTTTTTCTGTGGATATTGCAATTATGGCTGTCACTTCGAAGAAAAGTAATGTATTACCTGCAGAGCAGAGACTTGTGTTAGCATGGCATGAAAAGATTTCGAGCTGAAAAGCTTTTTTTAAAAGCTATCCGTGGATCTAATGAAATGCGAGACATCTCATTCTTAAAGATTGTGCCTTTTAAAATTTTATTCTTGCAATCTTGCATCAGGCCATCAGGTGGCAACAAAGCACCGTGAGAAAAGTAGAAGTGACTCAGGACTATTCATACCTCTGTGTTCACGCCCAGTCACTGGCTAGCACCTCACTTTCGTGTTGCAGCCCAGTTGCTTGTTTTATTCCTGTCTCGCTAGCTTCTGTCTGGACAGTATTAGGATATAGTGCTTTGGTGTTAAATAGTAAGATTGGTACTGCTAAATTGTTAGCAAATTATACAGTGAGAAAATCTGTGCAAGTATGAGCACTGAAGGCTCAGGGTTGATTTTCATGGTTGTTGATAGTTAATTAAGAAATGCCTAGTTGCAAACAGCCATACAGTGATGGGCCCAGACAAGAAGATTTGGGAGCAAAGACGAGAAGGGCATGCATGTGGGCTGATATGACAAGTGCTGAAGGGCCCAGCAGGTCTTGCGCGTAGCTGCCCATTACAGAGGCCTTGGTGGTAAAGCTGGTTTAGAGAGCTCCTATGCCTTTTATTTATCCTTATTTTATTTCCCATTGATTTGGATGAGCTCAATGTCTTGGTTTCTAGTGTGCCCCACAGGGGTGTCCCCATACAGGACTTATCCATTCCGTGGCTACAGATCTGAAAAGCCTTAGCAACTCCTCCTATCTCTCCCCCCCCACATTGTTGCATTACAGCAGGACCAGCAATTTTTTAGGGATACAGAGGAAAGCAGGGGGGGAGGGGGAGAAGCTTGTTAATTTGAATGTGAAGGGCTTAAAAAATTATTCTTTTCTAGCTGCATATTAAGCATATATTTCTTTCCCACTTGCAGCAACAGATACTATGCCCTTCCTTATTGCCAATAAAATGGTTAAAAAGGACAGTACAAAACTGCCCAGACAATGTTAAACAAAAGAAACATCTGAAAAAAATTCTTATGATAGAGAGATGGAAGGGAATTGTTTAATTAGCTGCTGCCATCTTAGCAAGACCATATTCAATTTGCATCAGGATATTCCAGTTTGTATCTGTGGAGAACTGAAGCCAAATTTGAGATGCTGTTTGAAAGTCCCTGGAAAGCTCCTCACTTTGAAGTATGTGCTGCATTTTGTTAAGCCTGAAAATCATGGTATAGAACAAGAGCAATTCCTTTGTCATCCATGTCCGTAGTAGGATGTTGGCATTGCTATAGGTAGCTGCCGTCAGTCATTCTCTTTAGCTCATTCCCATGCATTGCAAGAGTTAATTGTGCCTTAGCAGTCATGGCAACAGCTGCCTTTGATAACTGATTTTGCTCCCACAACCATGATACTACACTTCAAAGGACCAGATAAGTAACTGCAGTGAAGAGCAATATGTACTAATGAACTTTGCTCTGTTTCTTTCCATTGATGTGGTAGTAAGTGGCTCCATTTCTTTCAAAATATACTTCTTCTTTACTTTCCTCAAAAAATGTTGCATGAAAACAAAGCACAAACCTGTATCACCTTTTTAGTGAATTTTGTTTCTATGCTGCATGTAACCTCTGGGACGTAATTCCAAAAATCCAACTTTTTCCTGAAGACTTTATAAGAACAGAAGAACAGAAGAAATGCTGATAAGAGTGGGTTTCAAAGAAAAAAGTGATTCAGTCTATTAAATGCATACCAGCATAAAGACTGTTGATTACATGAACACTTAAAAAGAGTTACATGTTATTACTGGGTTGACAAGAAAGCAAGAAATTCAATTATCTGTTCCATGACACTAACTGGCTGGAGTATAGCCTAATTTTTCCTGTGAAGTATAGTTTCTTAGAAGTAAGTATATTACTGTTGGCAATTTTTAAGTGCTGATATTAATACACAGTCCAGCATTTCACTGTCCAATCAAACTGACATCTTAATTTGATAAATTACCATTCTAAGTATTTTCTGCATTATTACAGTATGTTTTGTCTCTTAAAAAAGTTACCTTTTGTTCTTGCAAAATCAAAAAGTAACCAAAATGACTACTTTGACTACAAATCAATTCAATTTTTTGTGAAGGTGGTACTGCGTCCTGCAAGTGAAGTGCTACAAAGATGATAAACTTCTAAACCACTGCGGATAAAGAAGTTTATTGTTTAAAGAGTTTATGTAGAGATGATTCTGTTGCTGCTAAAGTACAAAACTGCAGAAACAAAATTACTCAGTTCAGCTCTCTTGTGGTCTTCTCAACAAATGGAACTATAAAAAATTTCAGAAATTACTAAATCAAGGTATAAAAGGAATTAAAAGATGGCAAGGTTAAGTGAAATTGCCCAGATAAATACTACACATGGAGCCCTAATTTGGTTCCATTCAGCATATGGGCTATAATTTAGCTATTACTACATAAATGGCTACTTCTGAGGAGTTTAATGTTCGTGATTCGCTTGGGATCAAACTCAGACCTTCGTTAACAGCTGAGGACACACTCTCGTGGTACAGGCCAGCAGGCAGTGATCCTACCTTGCAGACATCCTGTTGACCCCGACAGCCTGCAGTCCCAGAGCGAGGTTAGACAGGAGCTTGCACTTGCTTTACAGATCTTCAGTGATGGAATAAAATAGAGAAAAGAGGAATCTGCCAGCCAGAACTTTCCTGTTGCGGCTGTGTTTAATGAAGTTAACGACTAACTTTGCTCACACCAGGGTCTGCTGTGCCACCCCAGAGTCTGTCACTCCTCACCACAGACCCAGGAGGAGAGTGATGCCTCTGCAAGGTGAGGTGAACTGGCTCCAAGGTGGGAAGGGTTGCCATATCCCAACAAAGCACACCTTCCCCAGTCCCCACACAAGAAGGTCCAAGAGCAATGACTGGTGTCAGGCCCAGTCACTGGACAAGTCTGCAGTGATGAGGCTGGTGGGTCAGGACTAGGACATCAAACATGGCCAGGCACAGACAGAGCTACAGTGTGGCTCTGGCAATGACCAAGGGCCAGGGCTTGAGCTCAAAGGCAGCTCCCGACAGAGAGGAGTTCCTGGTAAGAATTTTCAGTTCTCTCGCACAGCAGTCTGATCCCAGGTGACATGGGTGCACCGTATCTGAGCTGGTCTTGGACACAGGCCCTCCAGCCACTGACTCCAGAGGGTTTATCAAGCTCTCCTACAAGCAAGCTGAGGGACTTATGTCTATTGTCCCTTGGGACATTAACAGCATTTGAATTTTTAAATTAGTTTTACATTATCCTTTTTTTTTATCAGAAATCTGAATCAACAGCATGAGACCTATTTAAAGATACAGCAGAGGCTTAAAGTAAATGCATTCCACCTGTCAAAAAAGGCTTTAGGAAGAGCAGAGAAGCGTTGGCATGGTGAAATAGCAAGGTGAGGGATGATAGTAAAAGCAATAAGGCATCCTTCAAAAACCTTAAGTCGTACCCAAACAAGAAAAAAAAGAGGGAGCACAATTTCTATCTGATTAAATGTAATCACACAATAAATCAGGACAAAAAGAATTTGAGATACAACTTCCTACAAAAATATAAACTAATAATAGATCCTAGAAATGGGAAGCTTGCCAGGGAGTCTGCAGGGCCAACAGATGATCACATATCAAAGGAGGTCTCAGAGAAGTTAGAGCAATGTCAGAAAAACAAACTGAATTTGCAATATCTTTGCTTACTGTGAAGGAGTTTATGAAGGTTCCCATGCTGAATCTTTATGCCTGAAAGCATAGGATTACTTTTCACATGTGGATGTGCTTGGAATGTTTGTTAATTAGGAATAAAATGGATAAATTACTCTGATATTCACCCTGGAGTTCCTCGTGGGTGGGAGACTTGAATACTAGCTGTGGTGCATAGCCCCTCATATCCCAGGATATGATCCTGGGATAATCCAGACTGGAAGAGACCTCAGCAGGTCTCCAGTCTAACCTCCTGCTCAGAGCAGGGTCAACTCTCGTGTCAGACCAGGCTGCTCAGGACTTTATCCAGTCTGGGATTGGAAAACCCCAAAAATGGAAACTGCAAAACCTCTCTCAGCAACCTGTTCACCTTCTTGGTTGTCCTCATGGTGGAGAAACATCTCCTTAAGTCTGGACAGAAGCACTGTTGCATTATACTGGGCATAATACTGAACTTGTCAAGGCCCCTGGTACTTTTGGTCTAGGTTTGACGTTGGCTTGGCATGGGGGGTTGAATCAAAAGACCTCTAGACATCCCTTTAAACCACAAATATTCTACAATTCATGTTTGGCAGAACTATTTTAACTGAGTGGTCTATATCTACATCAAATTATGCAGTCCATTTTGTGTTATGGGGGTTACATTAACGTACGCAGAATAACAGACTTCTGTGAAACCTGAATGACTTGGAGACTACCAGTGGAGCACATGGTGGAGAAAAGGGGGATCTCTTCAAAGTGCACAAAACCTTAGAGAGGTGAAGTGTTCCCTACCGAAGACCTTGCAGGAAACTGAGAATAGAAAGGACTTTTCCACATCCTAAGCTCAGTCATTGAAGGAGCTAGAAAGAGTAAATATTCATGATCAGCTGTGAGCCTGGAAATACAACTCCAGGCTCCCAAGCTGAGCAGGCAGTCCTTATGCTACTGCTGAACTTTTTCCCTCCTGCAACTTCATTCCCATTTAAGTTCCCAGAAGATTTATTGCATTTTTCCTCTGAACAATTGCTCTTTCATTTTGCCCCCCTGCTGAGGCCAAAGAGTTCACATAGTCCTGTGAAAGTGGCCTTTGATACAAACCAGCTGCAGCTCTATACTTTTTAACATATTGTGGTCTTCAAACCAACCTCCCACTGTATAATCCCTATCTGTTCACTGCTGTGCTTTCATTCTGTTAAGTAGTGTCCTGCTCGTCCTCCAGGTTGCTCATATATCTCATCCCTCCTGCTGCTATCCAGACAGGCTGATGGCTAACATTTTCCCTCTTTTTGCCAAGTCCTGGCCTTGACTCCCTCTTCTGCCATCTGGTACAACTTCATTGTTAATTTTGACATTGTTCCCATCACTTTGCTGAGTTTGGTGCTACCTCAAATGTCCTGCAGTTTAAAGGATGTCTCTCACCATGACACTGTGTGTCATTATGGGATAGTCTTACCCAAGGCCTTCTCAGCTTCTCATATTGCCCATACAGTTTGGCATTTTCTTAGTCACGTCTGCATAATCATTCATTTCTCTTCCAATGCACTGTGAAATACTGTCTCCTGCTAGGCACAAGCTTTCTGTGCACCAGCCTGTCATCTGCCTGTTGACCTTTTCTCTTCCACTTGGAACAGTTATGCAATTACCTAGCTTTGCCATAAAAAGATATCTTTTCCTCTCTGTTTTGCTTTTGCTATCGATCTCTTGATTTTTACTTTTGTTGTTTCATCTTCTACTGTCTTCCCAGGGGAAAAGACTTCTGCTCAAATTGAGATTTGGTACCAAAATATTTAAAATCTGCTTGTTGTATGTAAAAAGTTGCTATGTTCTGTAGCTTCTGTCTCAATATAGACTGGATGCAATATTTTGTAATATTCAGCTCCAGCTTCTAGAGCCAACCTGACTATCCTGCCTTCTTGCGCTTGCCAAACTTTGCACTCACCTTCAGGATCACTACCCTGCTTCCATTTCTCTCTGAGCCAGCAACACTACTTAAGATCATGAGCACAGCCTCGGGGCTCTTGATCCATTGGCTTGAAATACACCTTCAGTGACAAAATGTATGCTCATTCTCTGCAAGTCATACTGGCCCCATTGAAAAGCCATCCCTGTACATAAGTAGTCTCTCCTGCTCTGCTCTGGTAAAGTCTATTTTCCCAAATGCATTTTGTACAGGGTACAATTTCTGCAGAGAGTATACAGAAACATGAATCCCAGGGTAAAGACTTTGCTGAGACAAATCTGCCTGGCCACCCCTTTTTGAACTAAAATGTCATTGCCAAATCATATTCTACTGCTTACAATGCCTGGGCATACAGATGAATCCTAATTATGGGAATAAAATACACAGACATAGAAATAAGCAATATTATTCTGCACATAAATGACACCAAATGAACACAGTTTACTCCTTTGCCAGGCAGAAACTGAAAACTGCAGTCATTTAAACATTCTAGCTTCTGTCCCTAAAAATATATTGATAATAATAGAAGGGGAAAATGTCTTTTAAAAAAAAAAGGGGGAAAGGTGATATCTGAGAAGAGTTAAAATGCTATTTCAGCATTTGAGTCTGTTCTGAGGAAGAAGTCAGTTTTTCATTAAATCCATCTCCAATTTGCTTGCTTTGCCACAAGGTCTAGGATGGAATGTTTCTGAGATCTATATGATTTCAAAAGATTTTGATCTACTGTCAGTGATCAACCAGTGTCAGGGTAACCCTAGCAATGTTTCAAAAAATGGAAGTGATATAAACAAATTCATCTGTAGTTAGCGGATTAGGCACCTCCAAAGACACAGCGGAATATAACAATATATAACTTTATATGAATGTGGAAATCAGATGCCTAGGTTATAAAAGAGCATGTTTGTGTAAGGGCCATTTAAGATTTCTCAGCATTGCTATATTTATTGTGGCCACCCTTGCTTTGGGGCTACTATTTTTCCAGGCTAAGGAGTCTATGAATATTGAAAGGCTCACAAGCTGCTATTAAGGCTTTGATGTGCAAGAATGCTTCTTTAACTGCAGCAATAAAGAACCTGAGTTGTGCTTCTAGAGTTCTTAAGTGAACTTGTAACTTCTTTTAATAACAAACATATCTGAGCAAAGTTAGCCTTAACAGAAGTACTAAATATTAATTGAACTTTCAGCTTAATCCAATCCAACAGTATGCATCTTGATTGTGAGAAGATTCCAAGACAGAAAAATTTCTAATTCAGGGTCAAAAGTAGGATACTATTACATTTTATTCACTCCCAGAGTAGGTGGACACATGTAAATAACCTATTGGGAATGGTCTCAGGAATATCTTACTTCCCCAGCTATGACCTTTTGGACTGCCTTTTCAGGCAACTCTCCTAGACACGATTTACAGCATAACTCAGGCCTACCACTTCTTTTCATCTCCCTTCCTCTCCACCAGCTGCTGAAAGAATTAAATACAGATACGTACAAATTTATTAGCATCCCAGTCTATTACAAATATATGGATCACCCAGTTTTTACATAGAGAGCCATGCTGGAAATCTAACTCTGCTTGGGACAGACTGCAAATCAGAGAGCTTCAGAGACCCCGTTTGTTATCAGGAGAATGAGTGCCTATACTCTTTGAATGGCACAGTCCTGGTGTCCAAGCAAAGATAAGCAACATCAACAACTGATTAAAATATCCAAAGCAGCTATTCTGAAGAGGGCAGTTAGGAATGTCTTGTCTACTAACCAGTGACACTGGGCAAAGGAAATTGTTATGGGGAAAACATAAAGGACAATCAACAGTTTGTTTTACTGCTTTCCTTACTGTCAAGACTGCTAAAGGTCTTTCCTACAGTACTGTCAGAAACCATTTTTTGCCTGGTCAGTTTAGGAACAGGAAGAATTTCCTGAGCAATCGTCTTGTGCTTGACTCAGTGCCCACAAGCAATGTACATGAAAGACACTTTAAGTCAAAAGTCAAACTGAAGACCACGATTTCATATAGTATCAATATCCAGCTCACCTTCAAATATATCCTAGTGAGCCTGTCCATTTGCTGAAGGCCTAATTTCTGTTAAAAAATCAGTAATGTCTCTCAGCAACATCTCTTAGATGAACAGGATTGGACAGCTCAGCCTGTGGGCTCGGTGCGCTAAGTATTACTGCTGAACACAGACTGCTTTGGGTCAGAGTTCTGAGAAAAAAAATTTAAAATTAGGTGAAAACAGCAAAAGGTAGCCTACATATGGAATGGAAAGAAGACAAACTATGCATAGTTGACTAACATACATGGTAGTGATCTGGGGGAAGTATGTAGAGCATTTCCACCCTAACCGTCTTCTCCAAACATAAAAGTCAATCCTGTTATGTGACAGAGGTAAGGAAAAAACTGCCATTTTGCTGGACAGAGTGGGGACAAGAGAAGTATATTTGGGACACACCAACAACTCATATTTGCCACAGTAAGAGAACAGAAAAAGATGAACTATCTAGATCTCTATGTCAAAGGAGCAAAATTCTGACTAGAAAAGGAGATTTTGAACCATTCGCAAGTCAAATGAATTGATCAAGTGGATTCTGTGGCTCTGTGGTGCTGAGAATGCAGCAAAGGTTAGCTACCAGGAGGGGTCCAACCCAAGGTGGCAGAAGGAGCCAGGAAGCCCAGTCCAGTGACAGCTGAAAAAGACAATACAGACACATGAGGAAGCCCAGGAGGACAGACCTGTAAGAAATGAGAATTTAAAGAAAAGCTATAGGGGTTTGTAAATATTGATTTTAAACCAGCAAATAATCCCATGCAGCTGACACTGTTGGTATCAAATAAACAACCAGATGAAGCTCACCATGTTCCCATCATCACCAGAGGACCCGAACGCAGGGCTTCCCCTCATTGTAGTGAATGTTGCTTCTGTTTCCCACTAGTGAAAACCACTGCCTGATTGAAAGGTTTCTTTTGCAAATGCTATCATTATTTTAAATCCTCTGGGTCAAATTCTTTTTGTACTCAAGTAAATACTGAGTAATAACAACTTACACTGATCCTATAAGAAATAGTAAAGGAAAAGGGATTTAGCTATAACTCATGAAAGTAGTTTTTCTCACAACATCAGAGAAAAGCTATTGCTGTAAAAAGGATTTTAAAGGTTCTTGTACCACAATATGAGAACTACTTCTCTATAGCATTCAAACCCTTCTGCTTTACTATTAAAGATAATACCACATAAATACAACTTAATCCAGGCATCTGAACTGCCTTCTGCAACATATGTATGATCTTTCCATTTTTATACCCAACAAATCTGATAAACAAAGATTATATAAAGAGAAATCGTTGGAGCATTACAGCATGAGTATAGCACAGACTAGTTTCCTTCTTTTCAAGTAATCCCAACCTGTACAGCCAGAGGAGTCTAATAATTAGAAAAATACTGACTTCTGTTAGGAAAAAGAAAACAATTCATGTTAAAAAAATCCCTGACTTTGGGCATACTTTACTTTGTGCTGAATATTTTTAAATGCTTAAGATTCTAAAAGCTCTGTATCGCAAAAGAAACCAAATTTCTGCTTTACTTTGCCTTTTTTTTATATATATCTGCTGCCACCATCTCTGTACTCAACAGCCCTGTCAGGCCAAAAAACAAGAATAAAGAAGATAAGGAGGAACAGAAATAGAAATATCCATTAGGATTAGAAGTAAAAACAAAATCTAAAAAATATTTAGGACAAATTTATCACAGACAAACAAACTCTTTGATGCCCACTCCTCAGGGAGGTGGGCACGGGGAGAAACAGTGTGCCGAAGTTGGTGCTGGGACCAGAAAACACAAGCCACAGAGCAGTAGATAGAGAAGATTTGTGAGAACAGACCTGTAAAGACCTGTATTTGCACTTGGAAAAGTGTGATGATTGAGATACTGACAGCCACTTGAAAGATAATCCTGAAGAAGAGCACTAGGCTTCTTGTGAAGGCATTCTGTCGTAGTTTAAATTGCATTGTTTATTCCTCTAAGCAGGCAGATAAGCCCAAGAAACACAGGAATGTACAAATGCATTTCTAAGTGGAATGTCCAGCAACATAATAGTAAATGAAGTAATAATCCTGTGGTCCTCTAAATAGCTATCATCCGTATTTCTTGCACACATTAAAACCATCCAAATAATGCTGATTATTTGGCTGCAAGATGAAATGCTGAAAGGATAGGAACATGGGGAGGCATGATGTAACTCCAACAGGATGAGGAAGACTGTGCACAGAGGCACTCTGCTAGCACAGGCCACTGGAAAAATCTGGTGCTGAGGGGGTAGTAGCCATCATGTACAGGCAGGAGTGGGCAAAATGAAGGCCACTTAGGTAGGAAAGTATCTGCAGTACAAAGCTATTGCACTAACCTTGCAAAGTTGCCATCACAATTGTTCTCACAGAGCAGCATTTTCTAGTAACTTGCTAGTTTATTTATAAGAAAATGGCTAAAGCCAAGTGATTCTGTATAAAGTGAAAATGTCACAGACAGTTGGAAGCAGATATGCAAGACAGGCACCAACAAGAGGCATAACATAGAGTCCGATGGCTACCTGTGAGGGGGCAACAGGGAGGCAGGAACTGGTCCCTAAAGTCTTGTGTGGTGGCTTGCTAAGGAGGAACTCCACCTGGTCTTTCCCAGCTTTATTCAAGGAGCTGGAGAAACTACCACCACACTTCATGTCTGCAAGCAGTAAGGCACAGGATGAGCTTTGTGTGTTGAGTCAATGATGTGCTGACTTAACAGAGTACAGGGTGCATTGCCCCATCTATTAGTATGAACCTGTGGGGGTGCATGTTTTTTTCCAGGGCTTACTGGAAACCCACTGCTCTGAGAGGCCACAAGAATCCCCACAGCCCTTGCAGGGACTCCAGACAAGACTGGAAGGAAATCTCACTCGGTCCACAGCCCAGGAGGTTTGTGTAACTTCATCACAGAAAATGCCATTCATCAACTAGAGGACACAGAACCGCTGTGTTATAAACATGGCCAACCACAGTGCTTGGATGCAAGGTCTTACAGATTGTACCACCACCACCATCAGGTGCCCTGGTCTCCTCACAGCACTCAGTATTCGGTAGATAGCGCTGAGCAATGTGGAAAGAGGTCATAAACTCTACAAGTCAGCCAACCAACAAGACAAGACAAGACAAGACACTTCTCTTTGGAAATGGGATATTATGCAGTGCTCCCTGCTCTCACAGCGTTACCATCTGGCAAGTAAAGGCTGGGGCTTGCTCTCTCTGTCTGCACAAACCAGGGCCTACAAAATGTCCTACAGACCCACTTCAAACAGAACATCTGCATGGGCTGTGTCTGGAAATGAAAGCTGAGAAAGGGGCTCCACTTGGTATTGTGAAGGATGTGGGTTTGCCTCATTACACTCTTGCAAATCCAAATTCTTCCGGGGGCTTTGCTGACTGCCAGAGCAAGCCCCTGAAGACAGAGAATTACACCGGTACACTGATGGCAGAATCAAACCCTTGATTTACTACTCACTAGCTCAGAGCAGAAAAGCTAAAGTACCACTTCACCCCTCCTCCTCCTGGACAAACCTCTACCCTCCGGTATATACAAAATGTACTTCGCAGCTCCAAACAACGGTTTGGGGGGGAACTAAGATGTGACACCACTCCCCAGCCCAACTCGGCCACCAGCG
>JANZLQ010000064.1:3930666-3961688 GCA_026212715.1 Elanus axillaris | reverse complement strand
CCCCCATCCCACCTGGGGGGGGGAAGGGGTGAGCGGCTGCGTGGTGTTAGTTGCTCGCCGGCCCTAAACCACGACACAGGGATAGTAGCAAATTTTTGCCTTCCTTTACAACATGGGGAAGGGACCATTTCAAAAAAGCACTTGCAAATTCCACCTAACAAATCCCTGTTTTTTTTGCTTACAGGATAAGATAGGCCTGGTCATAGGAATTTAAGCTGTATCATAAGAGTCTTCAGATATGTTCATGTTCCTCATGACTCTTGCTCTCTTCCTGTGGTACGATACCTGTGATTTCTGTGGCGGTGACTGCTTTATTATAGACATTCAGGGTTTTTATAGGATGCTGGGAATATTTTGTGTCTGCAGTGCACTGGGAATTTTGGATTTTAGGTCCTTCTCATCCTGCTAGACAGACTAGCTGTATGAACATCTATCACACATAAAATGTGGATATAAAGTCCCTGCAGGCTGAGACTCATAACAGAGTAAAATAAAGGACTAGGCAGTGGACCACTCCTTATTTGATAAGTTATTCTCTACCTCATGAGCAAAGCCTGTGCTGCTTTCTCTTTGGATGTATCTGTCCTCAACCATTTAACCAGTAGCCTTAAAGGAGGCAATTGAGGGGTTCTGGTAGTTTCGTATAAATTGAATGAACTTCAAAGTGCTGGAAGACTAACATATAGGTCCAATATTTCAAAGAGAACTGGGGTGCTTACCCAGTGTCAGTTAGTCCAAGGTATGAACAGATACATTCAGGGCTACAGAAATAAATACAGGATGGAATATCAATCATCATGGTATCCCCATAGTTTTTAAATTACACCAGACGCAATCCTGAATTTAAAACTTTCTTTATATGGAATTAACAGAACTGACTTACTGACAGATCTCAAAATGGGGACCAGGGAATAGGGCTGCTTCTAGCAGGATCCTCTGTTAATCATGAATTGGTGTAATGTTATTCAGTATTCTTGTTGGTAAAGAAAGTGGTAATATAAATCTTTTCTGATCTAGCTTACAAATGGCTACAGAATACTGTAAATAACAAGCAGCAGATGTTATTAATATGGAATGACATGAGTCGTAGAACAAAAATTCACTTCAAGGTGTTCCATGTTGCATTTGCTTGCATTTGGTGGGGAAAAGGACACAAACCAATGTGAGAAACTAATTAAGAAGCAGAGCCATTCCATCATGTCTAGACTCAGTAGATTTGAAGAGACCAAAAACGACATTATGCTGTCATTCAGCCTGATTTCACTGTGCATCACCTGGCCAGACAAAAAACACTAAATGAAAATTTGTTTCAAAGTTACTAGGTACAAGCTTGGAAATAAGGTTCACAAGAAGAAATGCCAGCACAACATTTTTCACTTGACTTAAAAAACTGTTTACTCATTTGCAGTGTACTGCAGTGTACTTCCTTTAAAAGTCTGTGGCCGAAAGGTTAAGGTTATTTCAGTTTCCATACTCCAAGTCAGGTGTGCCTGCCTGGAAAAACAGGACGCCTCAACCCAAAAAGCCACTGGGCATCTTTGGGTAGGGAAGGCGGGAGAAATTTCTGCAGTTCACTTTGAAACAGGCAGCCTGAATTGCAATGGCTAAGAGGAACAGGGGGTGGATGGATGTGCAAACCAGGGAAGAAATATTTGTTACGATGTTAATTGTGGAGAAGAAATACAGGTTGATGTAGTACAGGCTCTGACGTTCAAGGTCCCCTCCCCTCCAGCAATCCCTTTGCCTCTTACCTACAGTCACTTGCACATGTTTCAAGCTGCAACATCAGAACTCATGTTCACAGCGATGTGCCATCCCATCAGAGTAATGCTCTGTACTGAATCTGTCTTTCCCTCCATTTTGGCACACGTCAGCTTTTGATGTTTTCATTCTGGAGTAATCCCACCTGTGAAAAGGAGTTTCCTGCTTTGCTGTCAGTGACTTTCATCTCTGCCTGCCCTGCTCATGTATCTTTGGAGCGAGGGCACAGATCCAATGCAAATACTCTGGTTGGGCATTATCTGGAGACAAGCACTGGCATGGTTAAAAGAGAATCCACATGATGCACAGCTAATAATTAGAAGGTGTGGGAGCTATTGAACCACATTTCTTATACAAAGGAGAATCCACATGATCCACAGCTAATAATTGGAAGGTGATGGAGCTATTGAACCACATTTCTTCTACAACCAGGGCTTTAGGGTCTTATTGGTCACTTACTCCTTTGTTCTTTGTTAATCACCAGCCTGAATGGAACCGCTAATGCATCCACACGGGACATCACAGAAGGCATGCCATACTTCATATAATGAGGCATATATGTCAGCTACATCTTCTGTGAAGAGCATCATAGTCTTTCATAGTTTTGTGGGGAGACCTTGTAGTCCCACAGATACTGAATTGCCAATAACTAGTATATTTTGGCACATTTACATTAGCACAGAGTAAGCACAGCGTGGCAGATGGTCACCTGTGGGGTGAACAGGTGAAACCCCTCCTCTTCTCAGTATGTGGCTTGAAATGCTTAAAGCAACTCAGAACACTTTGTCTGATTTAATGTTTTCCAGATTATGAAGTCAGGTCTAATTTGACACCAGAATCATTGCAAGCCTCTCTCAGCACCATTGTTTGCTTGATTCTCCCAATCATTTAGAAATCTGAACTATTTTCCAGCTCTCCTAATGATAGATGTATGTACACATCCGTCAGGTGTTACTAAGATAATCAGATGAGTCTTGTGGCTTGGATGTGTATGAATTAGACATGATTTGAGAGCAGCCTGCAGAGATGTTTGCTTTCAGATCCTGTGCAAGATTTTTCACATCAGGGAGAGTTTCAGTGCAGAAAATGCAGTTGCCATGGCACATAGTCCCCGTTAGCACAAACACGTTGGGCATTCCCTGCTCTGCCCACACCCTCTGCCACCTGCACAGCTACCTCCTGCTCCAGCAAACTGAAGGGGAAACTCCACAGTGTGGATGATACCTCTGATCAAATTATGACCATTTCTTTGTGCATACATGAATTGAGGAAAAACACATGCCTGAAATGGAAAAGTGGAAAGCTTTAAGCTTTTCCACTTTAAAAGGTAGAAAGTTTTAAGAGTTTGAGCTTGCTGAAGGAGAACAGTAGTATAGCATTCAGATTTAAAAACAACCCCAAAAAGGGGAAAAGATTGTGAGTTAGCTCAGCAGAGGCTGAGAAACCGAACAAATTCTTATGTTACTTGGAAGTAAGAGAAATGTTGATGGGCAGCAGCTATGAATGACAGCTGTCAGAGTAAGAGAAAACAATTGTTTTCATAGTTCAAGACATATTTAGTGTAATTCTGTATGAACTTGTTTATTTTCCAGAAGAAAATATCACTCCAGCAAAATCAACATGGTCAACTGGAAAATGTTGATTTTTGGCAGATTAACACTCTATTTTTAATTAGAAAAAAATAAATTAAACGCTCTGTCTGGGATCAGTTTAATCAAAAGTAGAATATTTTACTCATTAATTAACCTGATACAACTCAGTTTGAGTGAGCTCATTAACCTGTATTTTCCCTAATGTGCTTTATTTCACTGAAGTTGTACTGGAGTCCTTAGCCTCATCTAGGCTGGGATCCCTTGAGGGTTATATCTTTTTTTAGACAAATACAATGACTTTACTCTCAGTAGATGATGTGGGATCTCATCAGAATCACGTGACTCCAGATATAATTGGAGAGATAAAGATTTGTTAGGGCCTATTGGGAAAAAAAGGGGACCTTGTCTTTCATAGGCTGGGAGCCAAAGTGTTACTAAAAGGGAATGCTGTTTAAATGAAATCTAATCATTTAAATTTCCATCAGAACTGTACTTTTGAACTCGTAAAATTTTATGCAGAGTAAGTGAATACAGACAGCTTTTTCTTTTTTTTGCGAGATGAAAAGCAGAGTTACAACGAGAACCTTCTTTCAGTCAGAACTACCAGATTTCTTTTAAGTCAAATTACTTAACTAGAATATTTTGAAACCACGTAGTTGGAAGACATACAAACTAGGATTTTTTCAGAGTTGTTTTTATTTTGCTGGCCTGGTTATTAATGAGGCATTTATCACTGCCTCAGAGAGAAAGGAACTCAGGAATGTAGGACCAATGAGTATGATCCAGGACATCAGTTTCTGGTCCTTGCTATTGCAACAGCCATGTTATAAACTTAGAATATTGTCTTAAAGCCTATGCTGGTTTTGGTCTGTTTTCTGCCCTCTTTCCAATTTCCAATCTAAACCACCAGTTTACTGAGGTATACTCTGGACAAATCCAACCACTGCTGTGCAGTGGGGGGATCCTGAAGACAAGAGAAAGCAAACCATACATTTTAGACAACCGGTGGAAGAAACAGTAGAATATATGTGGGTCTCACAGAGGCTTAAAGTCAGAGTGATTCCAGCGTGCACATTGAGCTTGAAAGTAACATCTGTGTGCTGTAGTTTAGAGCCAATCTATGTGCACCTAGACCTGGCTTTCCAGCTGCCCTATATAGCTCTCTAATTGTTCTCTAGTGTCTTCCATAGACCCATAGAAGAACGTCAGCCTGCATCCACTTTGGAAGCTGCAGCTAGGCACATCTGATCTGTTGCAGTGCAGTTTCACTGTGCCCATTACAAGGTATGCAGAGCACAATGGGGAAAGTAGCCCAGAGGCCTGGAGCCAGTATACTGTACAGACCTGACGGCAGTATGGGACCTGTTTGTCTTCATTTTCTGGTGGATTGAGTTTGGAGGATTTGGAGAAGCCATTTCTCTTTCTTAGTTTTTGCTTTCAAATTATTGTTCAGGCTAGGGAGGTACAGATGTCTCTGAACTCTGCCTGAGGAAGGTAAGAGGAACAAGCATTTGCCCCCAGCACAGTCTTAGCTGTCCAAACTGTGTGACACTGAAGTAGGACTCTTCAGTGGAGAAGGTAAGAGAGCAGCCCCACTACCTCCACGTGCTAGGGAAAGGGAGGTTTCTGGGGGACTGGTCTGCCTGTCTGAGGTGACAGGACATGTGCATGACCCCTCTACCATGTGCAACTCCTTGTCAGCAGGGTCCTGCAGTGCCTCCTTCCCATCCCTGCAGCAGCCTTACTCTTACCAGCTCATTTACTTTCTACAGAATGCAGCTCTGCCAGAATAGTGCCTGCTTTTCACACAGCCTTCTACTTTTTCCTGAAAAGATTTGATTTTGCAGACATGAGATGATTTGCATGACAAGTGTGTGCCACAGACTTGGAAGGGCTGGAAGCTTCAGGACTTCCCACCACATTGTGAGCAGCAGAAAGAGAAGAAAGAGTATGGGCTTCATGCTGGAAGCAAGACAGAGAGGTCATCTCCTTATGCTGCCACAACATTCTTTCTGTGTCCCTGGCACTGACGCAGTGATAAAATCCACATCTCCCTGTACACTGTTTCCTAAGAACATGCAGAAGCCCAAAGCTGAGCTTTCTTCAGTAGAAACTACTGAGGAGCTGGAAAACATTTGACCTGCAGTGCTGCAGGAGCTTCCACATCTGCAGAGCCATGAAATAGGAAAAGTCTTAATGAGCCTGTCTGAGGAAACATGGTGCATGATCCTGGGAAGCTGAGCCCAGGGGACTTTAGGGCCCAGGGAATTTCTCCTCGCTTGCCTGTTTGCTGCTGGTGTCCTTCCTGGTTCAGGCTAGGCATGTATTCAAGATGCAGGTGCACGCACATAACACACACACACACATAGGCAAGCATGCATGACACTAATGTGGCTGGCCACACAGACCAACCCAGAGAGAGCTGTGCCTTTACCAGCACCCACAGAAACAAGATCACTACCATCAGCAAGCTTGCTCCTCCTCTTCCTCCTGTCTGGCTGAGCAGGTTTGCAGATCACTACTGAAACGTTCACGCCTCTTCCCTCTGTAGATGCACAAACACATCACACTAATAGTCCCTCCGATATTATCACAGTCTGTAAGTCTATTATCCATACCAAGACCTCAAGACTTACCCAGCCACCAGTTCAGACATTGGGTCTTTCCAGATATGTCTCCTCCCACTCTCTGGCTGGTTCAGTTTGAATTTCCCTAGCAAATTACAAATACACATAGACATGAACATATGCAGGATTAGATTAATTAATTAGGATTAATTAGAGGAAAACACACACACATTTGGGGCTGTTGCTGGTACCCAGTCCTACAGGCTCCTATGACCCGTGCCCCCTTCTCAGGATGCCCAGCAGAGCCACAACTGAGCCCATGCAGAGCCAGTCTGGTTATGAGGGAATGCATTTGCAAGGGCTTGCATAGATATGTTTCTACCTCACCCTTGGGAAGCCATAGAAGAAGCTGGTACCAAGTGCTTTGCTCTTACTGATAGTTAGGTGGTCGGTCAGTCCTCTCTCCACATCCTCTAATAGCTCCTTGACACTGCTGAGCTCCAGAGAGCTTCACTTGCACTGTACATGGCTATTGCTGCTGCATGGAAGTGGAGAGCATTCCAGCCAGGTCACACCTCTTCTTTCTATGTGAGTTATGTGCAGGAGAGGTCACTACTTGGCTTTCTCCTCTGTCAGAATCTCTGCCAGAACTGGTTGAAGGCAGGACTATCAGCGGGATGAATCCTAGATACTGTTCTTGCTGCATCTCTAAACAGCCTTTTCTGTATTCTCTGAAGACTCTCCAGGAGCCTGGTTATGAGGAGAAGATGCATCTGGAAAAGGGCAGCACAGCAGGGTAAACTCTGCCAAGTCTAAAAAAGAAACTTAAGAGGGCTTAAGAGATCAGTTATACAAGATACCCAAAAATAACTTAGAATAAATCCTAAGAGGAACAGTGAAAGCACTGCTGACATCTTCAGTTCTCAGAGAGATGCATGTCTGCGTGTTGAAGTATGAATGCGGTCTATAAATAACACCAGTGGTTACCATTGAAAATGGAGGAGGGGTTTCCAGTGCTCCAGCAACAGGAACGACAAAGGGAAGTGTTCTTCATCAGGAACTGTGCTCCTAACGCAACCTTTAGCAGTAAGCCAGGCCCCATCCAGGTATCAGCTGTTGAAAGTGAGGTGACCTCCTTCCAGGCTTTTCTCTGTCTCCAGTCTATATTCTTTGTGCTATGGCTCCAAAAAGGACTTTTGCTAGACACTCCAGCATTTTCTGTCCATACTATTTAAACTGAAGGCCTGAACCACAGCCAGCTCTCCTGGGAGAGTTGGTGTTCTGGACAAGCTAATTTGAGGGAGGAAGAGGATGCACATTCCTCCAAATAGCCTGTGATCACACTCTCTACATCTGACCTGCAGAAAAGGCACCTGCAGCCAAACACTATGGTACCATCAGCTTCCTCAGTATCCACACACATCAGAAAGGCTTTGTACTTTGCCATGTATCTGAAAGGCACCATGTATCTCCAGCTCTCAAAATAGCCTGGGTGGTTTCTGTAGTAGCAAAGGCCATTCCCCTTTGCCTGTCTTGGGATAACATTCTAGATAGTCAGGTATTTGTTAAAGGTTTCCAGATTGGCTTCAGATTCACTGCAACCACAGGTGAGAGATGACTCAGTGCTGGCCAGTTAGCTTAAAGTCAGGTTAAAATAAAACTATGATAAAAGTAATAGCTTACATCTGAAAAAACAACCCCACAAAACCAAACCCAAGCCACAGATCCATATGGCTATAATGAAAAATCCTGCTCAATCTGCTTATATCAAGTCCAAATCTAAAGGTCACTCTCCCTTGATTTTATGTAAATGTATTCCTGACACACCTCATGCCTTAAAACTCAGAGTCTCTGGATAAGAATTATGATTCCTGCTTACAACACAGTATCTTTTATAGTCCACCTATTTCTCTGGATTTCTTGGTCAGGAGCCTAAAGCACACCATGTGTGAAAAGAAGTTGAGGGAGCCGGGCTTGTCCATGTCCCTACTCAAATGACTGCAAAGATGACAGAGCAGCTAGAGAAGTTCAGGTTGGGTGTAAGGAAACACTTCTCCAAAAGGGTGGTACAGCCCTGGGACCAGAGGAGGGGAGAAACTCCATCCTTGAAGTCACTCAATAGTGGGTATCACCATCCCTGAAGTATTTCAAGATTTGGCTGGGAAAAGTCACAGCTGACCTGATCAAGTGTTAGTGACAGTCCTGCTCTGAACAGGAAGCTGGACGAGAGACCTGCAGGGCCCTGTCATCACAGCACTTCTGGGCAGCTGTGATTTCTGTGATCCATCAGTTATCTTTCAGTCTGTCTGCCCTAAAACTCGATAACTTACTCATCTGACATTCCTTCTGCAGATACAGATACAGACTGCCCTACCTACCTCTTTGGAAAGAGAGATGGTGCTTTCATAAGTCAAGTGTCACTTCCTTTTCTTGATAGTGCCTGGATTCAGCGAGTGGAAGTCCTTCCCCCTGCTATGGACGTGCGGAAACGTCCATTTCAATGTCAAGTGAACCTTTTCTTTTATAGCAACTTACACATAGACAAATAGACTACAGACTAAACTGTATACAACACTTTTTAGCATATTTAGCATAGGTTTGAAACTGCAAAAAGTAAATAAAAAGTGCTAATAATAACAGTGTAATAATAGATTGTTATTTCAACACAGCTATCATTTGAATGGTTAATGTTTATCTCAATCCCACCAACAAAGACACCAGAAAGATTAACATTTTATATTGGTTTTTACATATAATTAATTACAACTAAGAAAAATTTACACACTGATTTCAACATCTCTACAGCGTCTCACTGTTTATTCTTTTTTAATGGCTCACATTTCCTAAATCAGTCTTTTAACTGTGCAATTAAAATTCAGCAAAACTAATAAAAAAACCTCCTATAGCTAGCTATCTTTGCATCAATTAAAGTCTTAAAGGGCAAAATGGATTCTCCTCCATTACCTTTGGCAGGCATGCTGGGCTCTGATTCCTCGAGGCAGGCAGGCTATTTATTGGTTCACCTTGGAACATATCATATTGAAGGAAACATGCTTGGTGGATGGATGCACCTAGAGCAGAGGAATTATTTTACTATCTCTGATTGCCTGAAGAAGTAAAAAGAAAGGTCAAAACATCCACCCTTAAGGTACATTTCCTGCTCAGAAACAATAGGGTTCTCAAGAATGCCTGCAAAAATGGAGGTGGCATCCTAAACAAAAAAAATTTAATTTACAATGATAAGTGGATGCAGCAGCCACAAAGCAGAGGGAGTAGCACAGGGCTGTGATGGTCATAACAAGGCATTTGTCTGCTTTTTTTTTAACAATTTTTTTAAAATGCTATGCAATTGCTTAGCTTGCTTTGTGTTTCAGGTTTTGTCTGTCCTAGTCATATGTGTGCATATCTATCTATTGAGGCATCTGTCCCCATGGCGATGCTTTCTGGCACTGGGAGGTTCGGTCATACCCCAGTGGGGCACGGGCACTGTCCTGATGATGAGAAGGAGGGCAAAAGTGTTGGTGAAAGAGGCCTGTGCCCTCCCAGTGCTAACCCTGTGCAGCGTTTTGCACTGTGTCACTCCATCAGGAGTACAACACAGTTCCTGGCCAGAGCATCACTGACCCAGCAGGGACCCAACCATCAGAGAGAATATTTTTCTTCATTAACTGCATTTCATATACCTGATGAAGGGACTGTAATCCTAAGGGAGAGTCCAGCCTTGTAAGCATAGTGGGTTTGGTCCAGGACGGAGGCACAGGTAAATGTCTGCTCTCTGCGTGAGACAACCTAGTGGTCCTGTAGAGACTCGGGTGGGAGTGATGGCAGAAACACCAGTCAGAAAGAGGAGGCAGAGCAAACCCAATCAACTTCTGTCTCCTAAAATAATCCTTTTCTTTTAAAGGTGAAAAATGTCGAAGTTTTATTGACCTTGCCCCGGCTTCTGAAAAAGGTAAGATGATACAGTAAAGGCTTCTTCCAATTTTATAAATTGCATCAGCATTGTTTCTTGTCGTACTTGAGTGCCAGGGGGAACACAAGGACCTACATGTTGTCCAGATTACACACAGGCAGTTGAAACAAATGCCAAGGGTTTAAGACAGCTGTTTACTCAGTTCATGCAGATTTGTAATTTCTCTGATGCATTTTCTCTTCATTCAGCTGAATTTTTTTCAACAAAATAAAGATTTATATTGTAATACAGACATTTCCCTTCTTCCTCTAGTGAGGAAGGACATGCTGCATGGTTTCCTCAGGTTGTGAAGACATTTACAGTCAGAAAACTGTAGTCACAGTACCAAATGTCTCTTTGTGAGAGGGCATCATCTAGATGCTTGTTTGTTTGATTCACTTTCAAAAAAAAAGTATATTCAAGTACACAGAGGCAGGCTGCAAAGGTTTTCTTTACCCTGGTATTGGAGTGTAAATGCTCAATAGCAGTTTAAGCCATATTTCAAAATAGCATTTATTAGGAAAAAAAGGGGTACAGTTCAATTAACTGGGCATCTGAACCTATCCTGCTCCCCGCTCAAGACAGAGTGCTCTGCCCACAGCTGAAGAGGTGCACAAGCCTTGCAGTGTCCTTCACACTAACAACAGGCTTTTGGAGAATCCAAAGGACAGGTGAAAATTTATATTTGTACAAAGAAGTGATATATTTTGTTAGATCACTTCAGACAATCACAAAACCTTTTGGGCATATGGTACCTTCATCAGGTCTGACAGAGAGGCAGTAAGTGGTGTAAGGAACAATTGTTCTTAGTTTGTCTGAATTGCTGATCAGCTGGACAAATTGAAAGAAAAGGGCAATTACCATTAATAAAGCAGTGGGGTATTTCAGTGAGAGGGCTAGTAACAGACAGTCTCTGTGCAATTCATTGTAAGTAAACCTAAATAAATTATGCACATAAGGGAAGAACAATCCTGGGATTACTGCCACTAATGGGCTCTGAGTTAAATCTTACACACACAAATGGGACCTTGGGGCATAACCGTTCTTATGAAACCACTAGCTCAATACTCAGCAGCGGTCAAAAAACAAACTATCTGTTAGAGAACATTAGCAAAGGACTTGAGAACAGAGCACAGTATCCTGCTGCCTGAGGACTGTATACATCTGAAAGCTTTGCCTTTATCTAAAATATAGTGTGGTATTTTGTCCTTTTTAGTCTCGTTCACAGAAGGGCAGGAAGGATAATCTGTTCTGGAAGGTTCTGTACAAGGACGAGACTAAGACTCTTCAGCCTGAAGGACAGAAATGTGAGAGGCGATATGCTGGACATTGACAAAGATGTAAGAGGAACTGGAAAGGCAACCTGGGGAATGGTAGTTCACTGCCTTTCCCAGTACAAGGACTAGTGAGCATTGCATGACACCTGCAGGAGACAGACTCAAAATAAGCACGATGTGTCTGTTACAAAGGCAATGGGATGGTTTTGTGCTTTATCCATTTTCTGTGAAAGTTCATTATGGTACATAATACTTGGTTGCATCACCCACACACTTTCCAAAACAGCACTGAGTGCTTTACTTTAAGTATTTCTTTGGGTTGTGTGAAACGCTGTCAGCGATTTTTTTTCAGTAGAATTTTAGAGTTGCTGCATGGTGTCAGTGCATATTTCTAGACTATTCTATTTTTCCTTTTTGAAGAAGGAAGGCTCTTTAGGTGTAGTGGTATAAAGAAAATTATATCTATTTTTGAAGTCTTTCCATGGATTTTTAAGGCATATTGACAGCAGGAGCGGAGAATGCTCTGTCAGAGATGGAAAGTGCTGACCATCTGACTCATAAACAAAACCAGGATAAATTCCATAACTGTAGATCAAATTGGGCACTGCAACATAGTTAATCTGAATTTTTCACTATCAGTATTGTACTGTCCAGTGATACTTTCGCCACATGTGAAGAGAAAATTGTGTGTCAATGATGCCCGACTTACTTTCACTGCCAAATTCTTTAACTTCTTGAATTAATCTGCTCTTTTCCAGTTAGAAAGAACTTCCTATTCCTTTAATTTCTTCATCCCCTCACTCAGCATTGACAATGGACAGAGGTTTGTCAACTACTCAGTTACACCCAGTGCTGGGACAGATTCTTGATTCGTCTTCCAAGTAAATGAGATATGATAAAATGCAGTCAATAACAATATTTTAATTCAGTTATACAAACATACTGTGGTTTTCACAGTCCATTGTGTAATTGGGAATTTTTGGACTAAGCGTATCTTCACAATGAGACTTCAGCTTATTCAGTTGCTGTACATATTCTTAGCATCACTTACCACTAAAAAGTGGTTGTTCAAGGTTTCAAGTATCTAAAAATGTCTCCGTGAGTACATGCTCCGTTACTGCAATTAAGCACTCAGGCTTTCCAAAGTTTTCTTTTCAGTTTGTTTTCCCTGTTCCAAAGAAGTCCTCTGTCTAAACGACTACTAAGCTAAATACAGGCTGTAGAAGCCTGTGCCTACTTCTGAGCACATCATCTTCCACTTTTAAGGCATGCTAAAAGGAAGCCTAAGAACAAACTTGGTCTAGTTGTACAGCCAGTCTCTTCTAGAGTCCATCACCAGTATAAAACTCCTTCATAATATTTAAAACCTTCTTAGCATAGAAAAGCTAGTCACTGAAACTCGCAGTAATATAAAACCATCTACGATGAGGCCTAGCTACATCCTTACCACAAATCTTGCATTCATGAATGAAAATGTTTCTTATTCTTACTGTAAAAATGTAATAGCTTATGCTTGAGCTTCCAATCTTTAATCCATTTGTGCTGATCTCTAGCGTAGCTGGATACTATGTGTCTGATCAGTTATTATACCCTTTGCCTATATTGCACCAATGACATCTACTAAAAGGAGGCAGCAAAATTTGGGGCAAACAGACCCACAGTATGGTATAAATAAGCATTTCCAACCCACACTAGGAGAGCTCTTCCCTGCATTTAAGGCAGCTGCCAACAATCTGTCAGAACCTTCTAAGCCTAACATTGAATTTATTAGCTATTGCTGGTTGTTAGTGCCAAATCTGCTTATCAAAATCAGCTTGGTGATGGTAGATAATAACTAGAAAAAAAAATAAATTTCTGTGTCCACAAATATTTCTTATGACAGTTTCCATTTGCTATCAATGAAGGATAATAGGGCAATAGCTAGTTACATTGGCCAGGACTTTTAATGGGCTCTCACAGCACAGATGTTGTTGGCTCCCACAAAGTGTTCTATTTTCTATTTTTCATTACAGATGTGAGTAGTAAGATAGCAAATATTTCCAAAAGGAGTTGGAAGGAAACTGCCACAGTAGGCTAGACCTGATCTTTCTGTTCTGAATTGCTCCTGGGATCTTCTCCACAAAACTCAATCAAAGTTTTGTTCCTGCTGAGTATTTTGATGTCCAAAGAAGAAAAGGATAACCTGTTTAGCAAGGGACAGTTATGTGTTACACTGAAAAGTACGCTTAGTTTTCAGCTACTTGGCCCATTTTTGAATGCAGCTTGCAGCCTTTCCTCTCCCTTTGGGCTGTTGCAAACCTTGCTAAAACAATTTCTGTCAAGCTCCTTGTTGCAGTGCCCAAAGAGAACACTGAGGCTGGGACACACTCCACCACTCTCCTCTCATCACACCTTTTGGGTGCGCCTTCTAGCTCTGCTTTCCCATTGCTTCAAATCTGTGCCCAAGAGGCCATGGAGGATACATTCAAAAGGAAGAAACCAAAGCCAAATATTATGTCTGGGAATGGTTGCATCCCAATGGAAAGCAAAAGGTAGCAATATGTCCCAGCAACTGATCTGATAAATGACTTCATTATCTAGCACAACACCAGAGCTACATACATATACAGGCCTGTTCCTCCCCCTGCCTAGAACTGTGTGGGGATTTGAACTCCCACATCCTTTTATAAATGCATAAGTGTCATCTGTCAACCACAGTGATACAGTGAGAGCCTGAGGATGAGGAGTCATGACCAGCCAAACTCCTTGTGTAAGTGAAGGCTGGGATATATACAGTGGAAATCAGTTGGAAGCAGCATTTGTGCTGGAAGAACTTTGCTGGGGAAGAGTGAGGGTTTGCAAGAAATGTGGCGCCCCCAGATTTTTCCAGATGGTGTTCACTGGGGCTGTGATTCAGGCACTTTTGAAGCACCTGGAGTGCCTGCAGTACGTAATGAAATGAGTGCTCTGGCCTGAAGAATCCTGTTGGGAAGTTGCTTCAGGAACAGTCTCAAAGGTCAGTGTTGGCTCAAAATTTAGAGATGGCCACACCAGCATAGGACAGGATTCACAGGACAAATTCCTTACATGTATGGTACAATTTGATCTAAGTTACTCTAATGCTCTGTAGGACCTCACTTGCTTCAGCTGTGATACCTATGGAATAATACCCACAATGAATGGCAAAGCAGCAGGTCATCAGCAACTGCCTATATTGCAGTACTTTCTACTTATTTATAGGGACATTCACATGCATAAAATAAAGAAGACATTTTAGAGACTATGGAGGTTGAGGAAAGGCAAAACCTTGCAGAAGGAAAATGCTCACTGCTAGTGAGCATTTAACAGTCCAAAATGTTACGGGGGACTTTTTAAATTAGAGACTGTACTGGCAGAGGTAGGAGATGCCTTCTGCATGTCCTCTACACAGCTCATGATGATGCATCCTGTAGAGATTAAGCAATAAAAATTCTGTATTGTCTAAAAAGTAGCTGGCAAAACCAAGATAGCACATGGCAAACAGCAAATAAACAAATAAAGTCTCACCTAAATGCAGCATGGAAAAAGAGGAAGCTGAGCCAAATCTATATATGCTTCTAAGCCAGCACTACAACAGCAATTAATGAGAAGAGAAACTAGATTTTAATGGATACTGACATAATAGGTGTACCACAAATTTGATGGGAGAAAGACAATTAGTGAGACCATAATGTCTTGGTACTGATTACACTGAAAGACAAAGCAGATGTCACGTACTAAGGCTGAATCAGAGTAGCAAGGTAATGTCATTAATGAGCAACACAATCTCTATGGATGGATTCCATTCTCAGATAAATAATACAGAATTGTATTAGTGATCACCCATTGGGATGGCTTATTGTAGCAGGGTTAAACTTGATATCAGAGAAGGTATAAGGGCAGAAAACAAAAGAGTAGGAGCAGATCTCAAAACCCATTGCATAGACAGAAAACTTCATGCTCAGTATGATGCAGCAACTAAAATTTGGACAAACTTTGTGAGCATGGAGAAATTAGTTGGGAAACTTTTAAGTCCTGACTTATTCCTGAGTGGTGTGGGGATTTTGATTCAAAATGTTAGTAAAAGATACCTTGTATCCGTGAATAACAGAGAAAGATTCAGCATCCTTGCAGAAGCAACAGAAGTTTGAAAAAGAAGTTATGAAGAAGGAAATGCAAAAAAAACAAGAGCTGATTAAAAGAAATGAAAATGGTTCAGCCAAAAGGACAAATGGAGCTTGAAAACTTTAAAGACACTAGATATACTACAGTCATCTAAACTCTTCACAAATCTTTCTTGTCACTGACTGAGAAAAAATGGCAGGTAATACTCAATGTTGATAAATACAAAGTGGTGAACATGAGAGTAATCCTACCTTTACATATATAGTGATGGGTTCTGAATTAGCTTTTACACCTCAGGATAGATTTCTTGGAGTGATGACAGACACTTCTATGAAAACACTAGTTCACTGCTCTGCAGAGATTAAGAAAAGATAAAAAGAAATATTAGGATCATTGTAGGAAATAAAGAACAAAACAAAAAAGTCACCATGCCACCACATGTATTCATGATGTACCCACCCGCAGCACTCTGTGCACCTCTCATCCCTCCCCTGCCAGGCGCAGCTCAAAAAAGTTATGATAAAATTTAAAGAGATAGAGAGAAGAGTTTAACAGTTACGGCCAAAGATAAGCAACAATTTTTTTGTATGAGAAGGAAAACACAAACAGATTTCAGGCTGGAAAAGAGACAAATAAAACTCGTAACAGCCAAGTCAAAAAAACAAACCTCCTTTTTTGTATATTGGGTAGCCATTCCTGAGAAGAAAAAAAGAGGATGATTTTCTAGAAGGACCACTTAGAGACCTGCATCCAGTGAAAAGAAATGTAACTAGGTCTCCCACAAGAACTGTACACTTTCCAAAATAGTCTCTACTGTCTTTTTGCATATTTTGTATTCTGCTTGCATTATTCTTAATATATATGCAATAGGGTATATACATACCCACACAAACAAGTACCTGTGCACTTGTATTAGGAGAGTTATGATTAAGTATGCAGGAAAAAAATGTTACTAACATTTTATCTGTGTTTTCTTACACATCTATTATGAATCGTTGAAGTCATTTTTAAAAGTTAATTAGATATACAAAGATGAAACCATGCTTAATAGCAAAATTCAAGCTAAATTCCTAATTCCTAAAAGGAAGAAACAGCCTTACTTTTCATGCTGGTGATGCCAAAGACATGGAGAACACCGGTTCTCTGCTGTGGGCAATGCTATCCACAAGTTCTGAACATAATTCATTTCTCAGCCAGTGCTGAGGGTGAACAAACACTGAACTCTAGGTCTTCAGAGGGAAACATTTAACCCAAATATATTTATTAAGGCATGTGGGATAGTCCTGATTTAGAGTATTTTACATAGTCCTTTCCACTATATTGCTCTACTCACTAGATTAGTATTACACCAGGAAAAAGAGAATATAGGCACAAAGATATTCCATAGTCTGCTCAGTATCGTACACGGGATTAAATTCAGAATCAAGCTCAATGTCAGAACCATAAAAAGTCATAGAAAACACATCGTCATGTAGAAGAGAATGTCTCTGAATTTTATGATTCACAGCTCCACCTCACCTTTCAAAATAAAGAAACTAATGAAGAACTAAAGCTAACCAAAATCAAAACAGCTGCCATTTCTTCTCTCACCTAAGCAGTTTTGGGTACTTACCATATGGTCTCTCATGTTCTGCAAACTGTAGTCTCTTGTCTGTGTGCTGGCCCTTTATCTATCTTGACTGTCATTTGTTTTACAATAACAGGTAGTTTTAGGTATCTCTGATGGCTTTTAAGACCATTACTTTGTTCTGGAGGAACATCTCTCATAGCTCTGTGGTCTACTTCCCCCAATTTTTTTACACTGCAGCATAAGAGGAGCAGGCAGATGGTCTGCCATTATGAGACTGCATTAACCAACAGACGGGCTGACTGCTCAGGGCTGAGTGCTTACGCCAGCCACAACAGCATGCTCAATGTTTATTCCTTTCACCATTTTTTTATTGATCACTCCAATATTTCTGGCTTGTAATTCCCAGTATTGGAGAGGCAGAGATGAGCAAATGACTAAAGCCATCAGAATGCGACTGACGAGAAAAACATGAGACTTACACGGCCCTTTCAAGCTTACTTTAACGCTTTTCCCAAATGAGATGCACAACATTTCTCAATGTGTATCCATTCATCTCTTCTCTCTTGCACTGAACATGAAGAGGAGAGATTAAAATGAGATCCAGGTGTCAGTTCCAACATAGTGGGTAAGTCTGGAAAAGCAGAGCAATGACAGTCAGAGTCAAGAAACATAAGGACAGCAAATGTAGGCCAGGAGGAACAAAGCAGGCAGGACCAAAAATGCAGAGAAATGCCTTTCTATATAGGTAAACAGAACATTTTAAAAATCAGTAGTGCAAGAAAGCCAAACACCCATCAGGTCTATGAAGCGCTCACCATTAAAAACCAACCAGTGTTCCCGCAGCAGCATGCTACTAACTCTGAAACTAAGTATTAAAGAAATACCTAGATGTTCCCTGATATGGCAGACAATCATGTTGGGTGCCACTGGCTATGGATGGTCAGCACCTTTCTGAGAAGTAGACCTCAATAAGGAATAAGGCAGTGCAAGAGGACCATTAGGGTCACTCTTTCCACAGCAATCTCTGCTCCCTTTCACTTCCTTTCCCAGGAAGGGTGACAACAAGGGCCTGCCCCAATTTTTCCAGTTACTAAGAAGTTCTGGGTCCCTCACACACTGTTTAGGTCTAACACAGTACTTTAAAGAGAGGACTTTAGAGTTTCATCATGAAAAAGCAAACCAAGTAGAAGGACCCATTCCCATCTAGCACATAGATCGTCTCCCCCCACCTCCAATGCAAGTGCTATGTTCCTAAAGCAAGACATACGGACCTGAGGCTGTCAAAGGCAAGCAAGCATAATATTTTGTTGCTGGTAACATGAACACGGGTAATAACTCCCTCATCTCCCTGGCTGCTGCAGCATGCATGGAGACCATGGCTTCGTCCATGCAGTTCACACCACCCAAACCCAAGTTTTGCCCTCATACATGGTTCTTTTCCTCCCATGTTTGATGACATCTATCTAGTTGACTTGTCACAGCCTCTTGTGGTTTCTCTATGTTGTTCAGCAGTTCAGGGATCTTGGGGACAATGACTGTGAACCATGGGCTAACAGAAGCACTTCCTTCCTCAAGTAACAGCATCAGTGTCTGGGGCTAGCAGCAATGCGAATGAGGAGGTAAGAAGGATGCACACTCTCCAGGACAGTGTTGCTTGGACAATGATGTCTTTTCAGCTGCTCAGCAGCTTATCCTTTGGGTGCAGTGCTCTACTCTGGAATTCATCTTGGTCGGGTGCAAAAATCTCAGTTTTTATTTAGGAGCACACATTGCTCAGCTGCACTGTTTCTAGGACATAGAATTTTTTTGTCATGTGATGAACTGCGATGTAGAAAAAAACCCCAAACCTCTACTTGCTTGTATCAGAATTTCTCAGACAGATCAAGGTTGAACTGACAGAGGAGTGACTTGAGATGTCTCATTGTAGCTCAGACAGACTTCAGCTATCAGAGCAGATGGGTAACACTGAGTTATGAGGAATGTGGCAAGTATAAACCTTTTCGAGATCTCTTTGGCTGCCTGCACCATTGTCCAGTCTGATTACTTGCTCGGGGACAGCATGGCGCAGTGTGACAGTTCAGATGAGGCTGCTTTGGTCAGATCCTTGAACTCATCAGCCAGGAGGGCAGTTCTGCTATAAGAAGGTCTGGTAGGCAGCAACCACAGATCATCTTCAGCAGGGAGCAGAGGCTGAGGCAGTAGGTGTTTCTAAGGAGGATGAAATCCCACTGAGGCATTCTGAATATGAGTTTACCCCAATTAGGAAGCTAGTTTGCCATCTGAAAGGGCCCTCAGAAATCAATACAGACTCTGGACTATTGCTTCTTGAGTGTTGCTCAGGGAACGCTGGGGCTTTCTGCAGGCAGCATCACATAGCTTGACAGGTAATACATTCATTTATGGTTTTGGTTTTTTTTTAATGCTGGCATAATTTCCAAGCCACTAGCCAAAATGCATGACTAACATTTTCATGCACACAACTCCTGCCGATGCTGCATACAACACAGTTAACACGACTCAGCAATCTCCTTCAGGAATAGCAATATGATTTTCCCAGAAGAGATCCTTTATGAGCAAACAGCTCATGTTTATGGATTAAAAATGCTTTGAACTCTAACGGCAGTTTCTCTGCTGGCCACCTTTTCAGTCTTGCCTTGAGAACATGCACTAATATTGGATCTTTGATAGTCGTTTTCATGACCTGACCAGCCTGGAGAAGCTGGGATTTCAATACCATTATTTCATCTGGAAATAAGACCTCACAATCTGGCTCCAGAAACTGTTGGCATAGTGAGCTGGCACCAAAAATCAACTTTTCTGATTTGCCAACAAGTATGCATAAAAACTCCATGGCTGCATGTGAATGTAGGTGGTAGGAGGTATAGATGTGTATTTAGCCTCTCCAGAACTAGCTTGTCAGTATTAATCTCAAAAGCTCAACAGTAATTGAAATTATGGAACTTTTTGGTTCCAGAAACAGCAGCAAATGCTTCTTTATCATCCTGCACATAATCCCATTCAGATGGTATCAAAGTTCTTGGTATTTCGATCCAAATTTCTATTGAGTCTAGGAATGGCTTTAATAATGCAACACAAGACAGCTAAGAATCATTTTTACATGTTGTGGGGAAGGGGCACAGAAGAGTGTGTCGGTAATTTCTTGATATTCTTGAGGTCAGTATAACCAGAGCTCTCTCACAGAGAAGTTGAAGTCAGCAATTGTTGCTTTTTTGTGGCAGGAAATTGCAGTGGATTTGAACAAAGAATACGTGATGTTTTGATATTTATTTTCGCTCAGGGTACTATGAATGGTCATAAGTGTTTCTTACTCAAAAGGAAAAAGGCCAGATGCATACCAATAGAATAACCTATGACAACAGCAGCAGTTACCCCAGTTTCATATTTATACTTCTTAACTTAGATACAAACAGTCAAAATTAGCTCAAAAACTCCTGGAAATCATTAACCACACTGTTCTTTGGATTCCTTAATCAGGAATTCACTGAAATATGGTATGATGCCTCGAGTTCTTCTAAGCAGAATTTCTATGACTTTTTTCAGAATACCTGTTTCAAAGGAAACTTAGCATTAGAGATTCCTGACTCAGAGTGGTCCTTGGTGAGAGGTAATAGTGCGTTTATTTACAGTGCCTTCCCTAGTAATCAGGGCTGACTTGAAATAAATTCAGGTTTTGTGAAGAACTTTTGAGCCCTGAGACTCACTGCAGGCTGAGGTAAAGCTTCTTTACCTCACAGTCAGAAAAATGTTCAGTTTGTTTCATTCATTCAGAACTGTCTCCAACATCCTTTTGTTAACATGTTGTCTCTGGCAGATGCACTTAACATGATGACCAGCTTTGCAGAAATGCACTCAGTATCTATGAATCTTCTTTCAAAATGTTGATGCTGCCCTCCACTGTCTGACAGAAAAGCAAGGGACTGATCTTGTCGGATGGTTCATGATGTGCTTGAGTTCCTAAAATTTCAGCAATCATGTGGGTAACAGTTATCTTTTCAGTCACAACAAAGACTATGTTCACTTCACTTGGGGTTGCTGGAAAATGAATTTCCTTGGCATGTAACAAGGCTGATGCAGTTGCAAAGTCCATGAGGAGGTGGCATTGATGCTTTTCACCATAAACTCCACAGCAAAGACAATCCCTTACCACACAGTTGAAGTAACAACAGCTTAGAGAGACAAAGAAGTTCAGTAATGTCCTGGCTAGTTTACTGATCTTCTTGCAAAATCAGAATATCTGGACAATGACAGAAGCACAGTTGAAAAATGTGCTTTCAGCAGGACTATGTTTTCATTTTAGGCAAAGCTGGTGATCATATAGAGTGCAATCTGTCTTGACATCAGATGATATGAAGGTGATATGATTCCTTATGAGGTAGGAGTCCTATGATATAAGTTGACTTATGTGAAATTTTTCAGTGAGTCCCAGCTTTGCCATCTCAAGTTCCAGATGAACATCTCAGTCCAGGTCCTGTACCTCCAGTGCTTTCACTTCACAAGGACATTGTCCTGAAGATGGTGACCCCTTTACCTCCAGGAACAGTCTGTGGTGTTCAGCTTCAGAACAATCCCACCTGTGACATACAGCATAATATCTGTGGGGCAGGAGCAAAGATCTGGCCCACAGTACACAAAACTAACTCCATCATTGTCAGCAACACTGCTGAGGACATGATAGACTGGTCAGTGTAGAAGCACCAGAGTAAAAAATGGCAGGATAAGGTATATTAAAATAGCAGGTGTTGATGGAAATGAGATTAGTGGGTCATCAAGATCCTAGTGCTTATCTACTTGCATCTTCTCAGACACTAGGTTGGGAGACACAGGACAAGAAGTAAATCATGATGTGTAATAGAGAAATGACAGAACAGCAAGACACATCACTGTCAACTCCTAGCCGGGACAAAAAGGAACATGCAAGCTTAGCACATTTTTGCTAACCTACAAAAAGCTCAGAAGATGCGAGGAGGATTCAGCAGCTGGCATCCTCTGTATTATTTCAGGGAATCCTGGAAATATTGACTGATTACATGCTTCTTGGTGCTTGCGTTTTGGATGGACTTCTTGCACATAGCCATGCTTGCAAGAAGGTGTGTATGGGAGTGTAAGTGAAATCAGTTTTGATTTAGTTTTGTTTTAAAGTAAATGACTCTCCTTTCCTAGGAGGTCTCACATTGCTGCCACAATGTCACAGCATTATTTCCTACAAGATGAGGAGGGATGACACACCGTCTGACAAATTCTGCACACAGTGAGGAGGAGGCAGGTCAGAACCTGAAATATTTCCACATTAACGTGGAACGTCCTTGGCATAACAGGCGCATCCCAGCTGAGCTCTGTACACAAACCCACAGCACCTTCTCTGCACATGTAACAGTCAGTTTGATGAACAGTCAAGGAAAAAGCATAAACAGGGTGAGGATCAAAAAATGAGAGAAAGCTCGTGATTTATAAGAATACAGACCTTCAGATACAGGCCATCCACATAGAAGTCTCCAAATGAATCAAGTGCTGACTCTTCTGAAGGAAAGATTTTTCACAAAAGCTGAGTTAGGCCAGACAAATCCCTGGAGCAGAGGACACAGGCTGGTGGGAAATAAGACAGACAGAAAAGGTGACAGCGGAGAAGATAGGGAAAGAGAAAAATCCTCTGGAGAGCTTCTTCCCTGACACCTGGAATGACTGAGGCCTCCTCAACAGAAGGAGCTGTCTACTTTGCAGGAAGGAAGCTGTAAGAGATTGTAAGTGGAAATAAGTGATGCCAAGTGACTGCCTCATGAACCTCATGTTGAGAGAAGAGCAGTGGGGGATCACTTCATCATCAGCACAGAACAGAAAGATGCTGTCTCCCAAATTAATTACCTGAATCAACTGTTCTGCTTCTGGCAGCCACAGGAAGATGCAAAATCTAGATATAGCTTGCATTTTCTGGATGTTATTTCAGATGAAATTCCAAATCAAACCATGCAGGACAGGACATACTCAGAACTGTGTAAACACTCAATGTGTGACCTTCGCCCACATTAAATGCATTTAGAAAAGGAACAGAGCAGATATTCAGAGTACACCATGAAATAAGACATGAGAGTTAGACATAGAGTTCCTTTCCACATAGGAACAGGGCCCAAAAAAAGAAGAAAGAATTTCCTATGCCTTCCACAGGAAACTCACCCAATCTTTGTGTCTCATTGGAAAAATGTTTCACAGGACAGCAAAAGTCATGTCTCATTGAGCTGTTCATCAGAGCTGTAGTTCAACTTTGTTTCTACTTCAGTTATCCCTACCCCAGCTAACTTCCTCCTTCCAGCTGCTCTCCCAGCACATTAGACCTAGCAATGGGCTTGGCCTTGGCCAGCGACGGGTCTGACTTGGAGCCAGGGAAGCTTCTAGCAGCTTCTCACAGGAGTTGCCCCTGCAGCCCCTCCCCTGCTACCGAAACCCAGCCACACAAACCCAAAATACTTACCTTGTGTGTCATGTGCTCCAGCCCCCTGACACTTCCTCACTGTCCTCCACACCCTTACAGCTCTCCAAATTATGACAAGCCTTCTCCAACATATCAGGTTTGAAGATCTCCTTGCAAGGTTATCCTTTTGGCAAAACCACTCTTGTCCCATTTGCCCAGGTGAGTCCCAGTCCTCTCAGCCGTCCTTGTTCCTCAAAGAGGGCCCTGTGGTCAGAGACACCAAAGCACTTCCTGTGACACCATCCACACAGCCAGGTGTTCCTCACTTCTGTTCCTTTCTCCTTCGCCAGCAGGATAAAAAGCACCAGCTGGGGCCCCATGCCTTCCACCTTCACCTCCCAGAGCCCTCCTGTCACTCTGAATGTGCACAAGACTGCCACTAGCAGTATCCCTTCACTTGCTTTCTGGACATGTTAACCTGGAACCTCCCATAGAGACATACAGGCATCTCTTCAGTTTCCTGTGATTTCTCAAGCACACTACGCTTGTGTCCACAGCCTTCAGCTTCAAGCACTGTTTCTTTGGTGGGCAATAGATAACACTTGCATACAACTGATGTACATCAACTGAACCCCCAAGCCATCAACGAAACCCCTCATCCCTTTCTTCAGGATTGCACTCCAGCCTCTTGGCCCCCAGTCTATACATGCATCCAGGATTATGCTGTCCCAGGAGCAGAATCCAGCATTTGTCCTTGTTAAATTTCATACAGTCTGTGATTTCCCAGCACTCAAATCTACAAAGATCTCTCTAAGGCCTCTCTACTCTTGAGGGACTCAACGTCTCCTCCTAATTTAGTACCATCAGCAAACTTTCTTAGCATGTGCTCAACTCCTGTGTCCAGGTCATTGATAAAAACATTCAAGAAAACTGTCCCTAAAACTGAGCCCTGAGGAACACCACTGGTGACTGGCCACCAGCCTGATGTTACTCCATTGACTACAACTCTTTGAGCCGAACCCTTGAGCCAGTTGTTCACCCAAGGAAGTAGAGGACAGAGCCACACCACAGTCTTGAGCTGCAGTCACTACTACAGCCCTGCCGTTGTGTGTAGATATTAGCAGTGAGTATCCTCAAGAGTTGAAGCAGGACAATAAACATCTGGGCAGATATATTGTATGTTACTCTTCCAAGTTTGGGCTGAAACACTTATGCATTAGAACTTGTTAGCTAGCACTCTCTGTTGCCTCAGTTTATAGGTCAGGTTTACATAATGTACTTCTTTCCAGCTCAAACCATTTAATCATTCTCTTGTCATAGAAACTTCTATGAAAATGAGGCAAAATCCCTTCTTAATCCTGCTGTATTCCAGAATAACACCCTTGCTTTCTTTTACTTGTATTTCTTTTTGGAAGAGTGTGCCGGTTGCCCTGATACCAAATTGACTAACAGGAGTGAGAGAAACAGCTATTTGCTGCTGATAGATGCAATATTACACATACAGTCACTGTGAGAAATTAAAAAGGTTTATTTATTATTATTTCTGTAGCATTGTTTAAAAACTCAAAAGGTCAGATATGGTGGCAACAACGAATAGCACTTATAAATTAGATGCAATTGTAAAGACAAGTTCCCAGACAACATTTGAGCTGGGATCAACCTGGTCATTAACAGGACATTCAAATATTTGATAAAAGTGACACCGCATATCTGGTTTGATAAGCTCAACTATTGGTATTATCACACATATGTTCTTACAGTGAGGAGAGAATGTATTAATGTAAGTGAAGCCTGTAGCAGTCTCTATGGTTACAGCTAACATTTTCTAATATAAGCCATTGTTTTCAGATGCTTAAATTTCTGTGTTTCAACAGCTTAGGCTGAAATTTTCCATCACTGTTCATTGTTTCCAGGTGAATTCTCTAGCAATGAGGTTAACAAATGTACTGAAGAATTCTAGCAGATTCTCATGCTGAAACAGCGATTGGAAATTTGGCAGGGACTCAATATTATCATCCGTTACCATCCTCTGAAATTTAACCCATGGCCTGGTGACTTTAAAAGACTCAGCAGATCCTGCTAGAGGTTTTGTGTTGAAATTTCCAAATGTGACATCTACAGTGAACGAATCAGTCTCAGCCAGCCACTACCAAACACTGCCAGACCCACTTAGCTGTGCACAGCCCCAAAGTCCTGCAGAATGTGTGGTTCAAACAGGGCACGTCAACTTTGCCCTGCCTCTAAGGGATTGTACCTAGGGCTTGAGAAAGCAGAAGGCAGTCCAAATTTTGTATCTGCAGCTCTTCAACTGAGTATGTTACAAATAACTGACTCTACCCCACCGGTATTCTGGCAGATTTCATATTAGTCCCAACAGCAGAGACCTATGCAGTGGATCCTAACACCCCAAAAGTCAAAACAGTCATTCTGTAGGATATCAGTTTCTGTGAAAGAGTTCTAATAACAAGCCCCAACACTATGCTGTGATAAGCATTTTAAAACCTGGACTGAAAACATTTTCTCTGAACAGTCTTGTGAAAAAGAGGCATCCAAGCCTGTTTGTCTCCCACCAGCCCATATACTGTAAGGTATTATGTGCTATCACCACCATGTATGTGAGATTCTGCTCATCTAAACCATGACACATGGAGGGAAAATAGATTCTGTGTCCTATGCTTTGGGTCAGAGGAGCCAAGATGTTCAAATCTACCCAAAGAGGTTCTTTAGCCAAGCTGGGATCTTAGGCAACAGCTTCTTCTTTCTGCAATAGCTTTACCTCTCTGCTGCTGTTCACACCTTCATTCACTACTATTTTTTTTTTTTTTCAGGGTCTGGGTGGTGGTTTGCTAAATTTAAGCTTCCTGAATACACAATTACTCCTAGCTCTTCCTGATTTCCTAATTAATTTTTACAAACTTTAACCTCTTGAAAGTATTTACAGGATAAGTGACTGGTTACTGCTCTTGTGCGTTGCAGGTGTCCTGTGGTTATCAGTAGTATCCGAGGTGTTATACATCATGCTGTTAGTCGTTGGATTCAGCCTTATGTGCCTCGAGCTCTTTCATTCAAGCAGTGTGATAGATGGGCTCAAGCTAAATGCCTTTGCTGCTGTCTTCACTGTGCTTTCAGGTATGAATCTTCCCTTTCCCTTTTGCCCAAGGAGGGACAACAAAATGAAGTTCTAAAACTTTGAAAGAATAAAACCCAGGGGCTACAAGACTCTTTCGTCCCCATTTAGCTATCACATTTTTCACTACAATTTTTTGTTCCTTAAGAACAAGGACCTCACAATAAATTTGCCTCTTGCCAGGGAGAAGTGAATATACGTATTCCTACTTTCACAATGGCAATGCAGTAATTAGCCTTCTCCCAGCCCGCACAGCCATTACAATAGCCATAGCCTGAGCCTCCATTTTCAGCATCATCACACTGATTATCCAATAGAAGATGAAAAACATATAGTGTTGAAAATGATTTTTTCCATGTTAATCCTAAAAGTAGGTGAAGGCTTGATGCTTCAAACCAAAGAAAGAAACCCATCTTGTTCATTAGCAAAATTGAGAATGAAAAGGGTCTAGTAATCGCAATTAGGAGCAACCCCAAGAGTAATTTGGGGACATATACATCTCTCAACAACTGTTTCAGGATATTTTCATGCTCGGTCTGTACCTGGAGCCCTTCAGGATATGAAGTTGAGGAAGTTATCAAATCTAACCATGTAATTAAGTGCCCCTTCACTTCTGTGCTGGCTAAAAACTCCACTTCCCAGGATTTATACAAGCAACCAGCCACATCTGGCTTTTGTAAGCACTCCTGCATGGACATCTCTGGCAGAAAGAACTTCTGCAATGAAAGTGCATTTTATTTGGCTGTATTTCAAGATGAAAGAGATTGTAACAGGCAGCGTACATTCTGTGAAGGAGTTTGTATCTTCAGGGATAGCTTCAAATTGTGAAATACATTTAGTGCTATAAAACTTAGATCAGAAGTAGAGCTGAGAGGACAAAAAAATCTGGTAAAATCTGTTGAAGCATATTTTTCAGCTTTGGATGTAATTTGGATTTTAAAAAAAGTCAGTTCAATTTTCAAAATCAAACTATGTGTAATTCTTCAGCATTCGAACAATTCTATGCTGTTTCTCTTTCTCTTCACCACTAACTGCAGTTCTAAAGTTTTGTAAGAATTATGAAGTTTTCTTTCCTACACATCTTTCTATTTTTATTTTGTCCTTCTCTCTTTACAAGTACATTGCTATGATGGTCCAAATATAAACTTTAAAATTTTACAGGGAAAAAGGACAGAAAAACAGGAAGAAAAAACAACCTCAAAACAATACTAGCTGTTATTTTCAGTGACAGACATATCCGAGGAAAGAAGAAAAGCATATTTATTTTATTTATTTAAGCTTAGCATATTTATAATGACACAGCTTAACAGAAATTACGTAATGAAGAGGACTTTGCCTTGGAGCAACGCACCTCTCATTAAATTCATGCTAGTGTTCCCTCCTAAAAGTGCAACGGGATCTTCATATTCTCATAGCTCAACATCTAAAGGTTACGAAAAATTATCCTAATGGTGTGGCCACTTACTGCTGCTTCTTAACCTCTTACGAGTCATTAAAAAGAAACCCACAACGTCATGATTTTGGTACCCCTCTTAACCTTATACAAATTTTAAAAATTACGTACATTTCCTATGTAATATTTAAAATAAAGCATTTTAATTAATGTGATATATCCCATAAATAATATTTTTAGAAAAGGGGTCTGAAAATGCTTTAAAATATATTGTCTTTTCCAAATTTCGTTCCTTAAGCTTTCCCATTACTGACACCTAGAAACAGCTCTGGTCCTGCAAAGCTAATGATCTCAAGCCAACTATGAATGGTCAGTGCTTCTGCACTCCCATCCACTCCAGTCCACCATTTTATCTGGATTTTCCATCTGCAAGCATCTGTTGCCCTGGACCCCTGGTGGGCGGGCATACAGGCGTTTTGTCCTCTTTGTCCAGCTTTAAGCAGCCAGTTGGAAGAAAAGATGATCTTGTAAACACAGCAGTTGTTGATTTATGTTACAGGCAGTTCATTTCATCCAAAATGTGACCACTGAATGTACAACCGAAAGTACCGTAGGATATCCCCATAGAGAACTTCACAAGGCATATCTAAAACGGACCAAACCGATGGGTGGAGTCAGGGACAAACCAAACCAAAAGTGCATGAAGCCGCACAATGAAAGAAAGACTCATATTGTTTTGCTATACATGGCATAATGCCACTGACAGCACAGCCAGGTATATGCCCACCCCTGACCCTCCCCACCATTAGGCAGATAAAGCAACAAATGCCATGTTTTCACTGCGGTCCCTATGTTACAGCAGGACTTGCTGATGACCTCCTACTCACCTGTACCAGTGGACTGTCATCCTGGCCTCCCACACAGTGGAAGGTCTGAACATTGCTGAAACCCCATTTGGGTTTTGCATGACAGAACAGAGCAGATCAGCCTTGCTGAAGCTGGTCCTGGCCGTGTCAAATCTTCTGATGGCTTTGAGTGACTATGACATGTCTCGGGGCAGTCTGTAATATTTTCTTAAGGTTGAAAAATTACTGACAGTAGATATAGGAACAGCAAACCCCAAACTTTAAGATCAATGCCATAACTGTCAGCTGGAGAAAAATCCACTGATTTAAAAAGTACAGCAAGCTCCCAGTGAATTCTGGAAATTAAATATAGCCAGAAACAAGCAAGGTGTGTACCAGTTTGCTGTGCTCCCATTAGGCCGCCCACACTGCCAAAATATTACTTCTTCCGATGTGAATTGCTCTTTCCACCTCCTAACTTTGCAGTGCGTCACACTGACATGAAGCAGCTGAGCAAATCACCGCAGCTTCTTGTATTAAAATGTCTTCTTTCAGCCTCTGCAGTTGTTTGTATCAAATATGACATTTCTCTCGCTGAAGGTCCTGCTTAACATACCCACAACACAAACATGACATTCCCCAACTTCCCTCCCCCAGAATTGCCCTGAATCATCCACATGTTTGGTGAGACTAATGAAGTTCTTTAGACTCTGAAAGTAAGCAGGAGAGAAGAGCCAAAATTTCAGTTGGGGGAGGGAAAGTCAGGATCGTCCACATGGAGGAGGGGCAACTGTGGAAAAAAGCAGATGGTCAGAGAGAACAGTAAATGGCAACTTTGGTTAAGGTGCAAAGTGTGATGTATGGGACTGCATTGTACCCCACCGTGGCAGACTATCAGTATTTCTAAGTGCCTTGAACTGTCGTTGCAGCACAAGGAGCTTTTTGACATTTGTAGGTCCAAGGTCTATTTGGGATATGATGATCCTGTCCCACTCTTTAGCTAAGTACCTGAACCCATGCTTTTCGGTGAGCTCAGCTGGGAGCAACATTCTGCACTGTCTAGGTACTAAAGCAGACACATCCCAAATTCTTGTAGCTAGAAAATTCTCCAGGCCTTAGAGCTGCTCCTGGCCACCACTTCATGAAAAGTGGCATTTGATTTTCCTCAGAGAGATGTTTAAATGTGAAGTTCAGGCAGTTTTTTCTGCTTAAGCTGAAGAACCATGCTGGCCAGCTAAGTGGCAGGGCAAACTCAGGCTACCCTGTGATTTAACTGCAACCCTGTTCTTTAATATCACCATGAGTGGAGTGTGTAATACATTTTCTAATCTTCACCCAGTTGTAGTTGTCTCAGCAAAATATAATCACGTCACAAAAGCAACATTGCACCCTCAAAAGTATTCCTATGGTGTTCTCTCACCATACATCATGAGGAATACTGAGTTCACTTAACTTCCTTGTGTAACTGCCAAGTGTTTTATAAGTGTTCAAATTTATAAATTTTAGCAACTATTCAGATTAAATATTGTTGTTTGGCATTAACACATTCAATCTTGCATTGCCTACAGAAACCTCTCTCCTTATTCTCTTACCTGAGGCCTGTCTGCTATAGGCTAAGTGAGATAACTTGTGGGTGGCATACCCCTGGTTTGCAGTAGCAAGGTTGTTGGTGGTGCTAATTGTGCAACATTTTCTTCAACAATTTTCTTTCTTTAACTCTTCTCTTAATTGAGAATTCAGTATGATGTAAAATAATGAGCTCTCAGTCACACCTTTCCTCTGCCCATGCAGCTCCCTCCTCCACAGTAGAATAGGAGGCATAAAAGTACAACAAAGACTTTTTTGGAGCTTTCAAAGCACTTCCAGCAGTAGCTATCTCAAGAATTATAAAAAAAAACATTAGCACAAAAATTCCTATTATAATCCCTGCTTCTCAGGTCTCTTGGGGATGGTGGCACACATGATGTATACTCAAGTTTTCCAAGTGACAGTCAGCCTTGGGCCAGAGGACTGGCGACCACATTCATGGGACTATGGATGGTCCTTCTGGTAAGTGTCACCACCAGTTAATATCTTAATTTTTGAGTTGTTCTGTCAGTCTGTTGGGAGATTGTACATATCATCTCAAATTTCCAGGAACACACATGTGAATTTCCAGCTGCCAAAATGCTGGGAGCAAAAAAACCCACCATGGCCATACAATTGTTGAGGTGTAGAGGACAGTTATCGGTGACTGTGTAGCAGCAGCTGTGCATATCAGCAGGTACATAGCACTTGTAAGTAAACAGCAGCCACAATTACCAACACAGATTGAGCACTCTCATTAAAGTTCAACTTAGGTACGTAATTGCCATGGCATTTCAGAGACTTTTAGCTTTTTTTTTTTGGGGGG
>JANZLQ010000064.1:3913290-3930519 GCA_026212715.1 Elanus axillaris | reverse complement strand
GATTTTTTTTTTTTTCCTTTCCCATTTATCTTCTAAAAGTCACATAAAAATAATTTGGCCAAGATACATCAACTGTGTTATAATGCTTGCAAGTTTATAAGAAGCTTAACAAGAATAGGAGACTGTGGGGAATAGAAATACCTGCAAACACCATTCACATCCCTCTAGAGGCATCAGCCTCTTTGGATAGCTAGGGAAAATATTTTCTTTTTTTTAAATTTCTAAATACAGCATATTGTTTTCATTCTGCCTCAAAGCAGAGACTATGACCTTTGCTAACACCAGTAAATAAATACAAATACTTCCTATGCACAGCACTGCAGGGAATTACTAGTCTTTCCTTCTCCCATCACCATACTGTGTTTCATGGGAGGAGTTACTAACATTTTAGTAACATGTTACAAAATATAAATCACATTATATTTAAAATACAGCTTATTTTGTGTATCAATAATGAATATTTACTGCATATGTTGATGAAATTATAAATATACTGCATTCATATATTTATAATATTTATATAAATATGTATAACAATTCTGTCATAATTGCCTAATTATTAATATATTTAAATAATAAGACATATTGTCTACTAATTTGTCTTCAGTAATCTATTTTATAATTTACTGCAATACTCAAAATTCAGAATGTTGTTAAACGTCTAGCATGATAAAGTGCTTGTTAGATTATTCTTCTTCATCTTGTGCAAGATAAGAAACCTCATGTCTCAGAACACGCATCAGAGGCTCATGGGTCCCGCAAGGCATTATGAGCCCCCTCTGTGCCCACTCATCCTTCCCATGCTCCGAGCGAGCTGTTCCAAGCCCGGCATCCCATCCTGCGACGGCAGCTCTCTGCACTGTCTGCTCTCCCTACCGCAGCTCTGTCCCAGAGCAAACAGTGCATCCCCTGCCTGCAGCTCTCCCCAGGCAGCCACAGCCCCAGCACAGCAGGCTTTGCTTTAAAGACCAGCAGCTTCTCAGATTTGGTCATCTGCCTTCCAGGGCAACATACTTGCCTATGCAGGACACTGGGCAAGGTGCAAACATCAGCTCAGTCACAGCTCCCCTGGGACACACATGAACAGCAGCAGCATTTTCAGCCTGCAGTGGTGCTCAGCAGCCTGAGGAAGTCTGTGGGGTTCCTCATGCTGCTGTACAGGCTAGAGAGCTACAACCTCCTCTGGCATCGCCCAGAATTGAACACCTGCTTTAAGAAGGGTTAAAAACAAATGCCCACCCAGCCTGGTGGAGTTTGGAAACTCTGCACATGTAGGAACTTCCTTCTGCTCCATCTGGGTTCAGGTGATGGCCTGAAGCGTGAGCTTTAAATGCCCCTGAACCAGCAGTGCATTATTTACAGCCTTCTGTAAAAAGTAACACTGCAGCCTCCTACTAGACTACCTGTCAGAGCACAGAGAATTGTACCACCACTGAAAAGTGGGGCTGGGGAACAGCTTCCCCATGGCCACGAGCCAAAGGGCACGAGCGGAGATCTAGACTGCCATTCGTTTCCCAAGTGCCAATGGGAAAACTATTTTTTTCTGTGATTCTATTTCCCCTCTATTGAAAGGAAATGTTAAAACCACCTTTCCTCAAAATGAGGAAGGGCTGCTTGTGATCTACTCAGATGTCCCAGGGTTGAAAATACACCACTTGGTCCCTGTTACTTTACCCCATTCCCAAGCCATTAGCAAAGCCTGGAGGTTGGTCTGTGCTCTGGCACAAGCCAGGAGTGGGCCAGGGGATTCTCCAGGCAGGGGCTTTCAGTGGCTCTGAGGATCAGTGGATGTTCAAGCTTGGCCCCTCTAGAAAGAAAACAAATACAAAAAAACTGAGCTGTTTGAGCCACAGAGGAACTTGAGAGCACAGCCCTAAGCTCAGCTACCAAAGGCACTATAGGTACAGTCCCACCACATTTGGGGCACAGCTGGCACGGAGGGACATTGCTGTTAAAAAGGTCTTCACCTAAGGTAGGATGTAACTCTTACAGGTAGGAGGAGAACCACTTTTCACACTTAAATGACATTTAACCGAGGTCCATAAAAGCTAAAACGTATCAATCATAATTGTCTCATTATTATGTTTTACCAAATGCCAGATGTGAGGTCACACCGAGTCTTCATTCTGTATTTCCTTCTCTGAACCTTTCAGCATTTCTGAGTTAATGATTAGAAATTATCAGAAACATTCAAGAGAAATTTTTCTCTGTATGTCATTCCCCAGGCACCAACCAGGCACAGCGAAGCATGTGGTTTCAGCTGGCTTCTTCCTTGATATTTTTTAGGAGCCCAGCTGGAAACATTTGCAGCTGTTGGAGCTTTTCCACACACTCTGTGCGAGAGGAAGACACTCACCAGGCTTCCCTGTGCCTGGACACGCACACACAACACGAGTTTCTTTTCCACTTCCATGGGAAACCTAAGGGAACTTCATCACCACAGATTCACTACACTTCCTTCTCATTTGATTGCATCAGGCAAACAAGTTCAAAAATGACTAGGGAAGGGCTGCCTCCACACACTTCATTGCCATGGGAGTCCCTAAAGGACTTGCTATGCACCAAATTTTGAAATCATTGAAATGAGCCATTTCGGTTTACTTGAACCATTTTTTTCCTCAGATTTTTCAGTTCATGAATATGTGTTCTTTTTCAAGTTTTGTCTAATTTGAAATTAGAAACTGTTTCCTTGTCTGCAGATCCTTTGCAGAATGGGAAAAACAGCTTATGCTGAGGGCTCTGTTGATAATGCGTATTTATAAGATAATGCTACTGTGGCTATATTCTTTCTGTTCTGCATAATTTACATCAATGTTCAATTTGGTTATAGAAAAGGTGAAAGCAAGGAGCAGGAAAAGTGTGTAGCTGACACAGATGATTAAGTTAATCCGAGTTAGTTAGGAAGCCACTGTGAACTATATGTAGCTGGAGCTGATGGGCTGAATGTGAAGTCAAGGGGAGCCTGAATGGAGATAAGCTCTGCAGACAAAAGGAGGAATTCAGTGCTTTTTTTTGTAGCCCCATTTCATGCTCAAAAAACATCTAAACTCCTTGGGGCCATGAGTTCCCCCCAGCCACATCTGAACCTCATATAAGTGAGGTAAAGGAGGAGAGATGTGGAGGGAGGGCAGAAGGCACCCAGGAAGAAACCCAGTCCACGAGCAGGGAGCAGAGCAGCTCCCAGCTGAACTCTCCCTACCAGGAGACCCAGACAACACTTGCTGCTTTTCCAGCCTGGCATTGGGGCAGTCACGTTTTTTCTTCCACTTTCCTTCTCCTTCTGTCTCTCTGTGCTCCTGGTTGGTACTTGCAGGTGTCCTGCCACTGGCTGACCAAGATTGGCTAGCACTGCCTGCACACTTGGGGCACTACCCTCAGATGCGATCTCTCCACAAAATGGATGTACTGCTTTCTATTCTGGTCAGGCTTTCAGAGACCAGATATAAGCCAGGAATGCTAGAAATGTCCATGAACCAGGAAAGAAGGAAATACAGTAGTCTCATGAAGGCATAAAAAATGGAATAGAAGCCACCCCGGCAGCTGCACTGTGCAGAGCCAGTTTCCCATGGTTGCTGGAGAACTTCCACTGGTCCAAAAGACATGTTCTCTGGGGCATTACTCCTTCCAGGAGTTCCTTACTGCTTTATAGATTTTAGCACTTGTCTGCAAGGCTCTGAAACATTTCAAAGGGAAATCAAGAGGTGTTCAGCTCTTCTGTTGGAGTGTACCGTGTGTTCACATTAGCACTCTGCCACATGGCTCTCCATGGGATGAAAGTTGTGGCCAGCCCCTAGCCCAGCATCCTGCCTGCATGCCTGAGCATGTGCCAACAGGTCATTTGAGGTAAGATGAGGAGAATGGGTTTGTCACCACTGACTTACCTGCTTAGTTGCATCCTGTGTATGTGTGTCTCTTGGCGTCAGAAATATAACATGAGCTGCTGTCTTAACCCAGCTCTGTCTGCTGGTTTCTCTCTCCACAGTCTGGCATGGGGCTCTTTCACCTGCTGCATGGCGGCCTCCGTTACTACCTTGAACTCTTACACTAAGACTGTCATTGAGTTCAGACACAAGCGCAAAATCTTTGAGCAGGGCTTTCGAGAAGAGCAGAACTTCCTAGACCAGGAAGCCATCAAGTACTTCAGAGAAAGGTCAGTGCAGTCAGTCACTCGATCAGTGGAGGATTTCATGGACTCTGCTAGTCTCAGAAAATCCAGGATCTCACCCATTTCAGCGCATGTGGGTGAAGTTTCTGAGATACTTGGAGAAGATGTGTGTTAAAAACAAACACAAAAGATCCTCCTTGATCTGTTTTTTTCTTAAATTTTGTGATGTCCCAGTGCCTGCTTTTTCTCATATACTCATTAAAATACAAAACTCACAAGTCCTTACAGTATGCATCTGATTCACAGGAATTCATAAAAGCTATGCTGCCAATGCAAGCCAATATTCCCTCTCTGGAAAGGTAAAATTGTGGCAATATAACAAATGTTACAGCTATCCTTTCTCAGCACATGGAATAGGCACCTCCCAATAATCCTAACAGCTGCTGAGACATTTTTCAGCCATCGCTAGGCCACCTTGGAGTTGCCGTCTTCCATAGTCACACGCCTCCAACCCTCCTCCACACAACCCATCCTCCTGAGCTCCTCAACACAAATACAGTGCATACATTATATGCACAGCAGGAACATCCACACAGTGCTACCCACACTGCTACCAGGGTCTTGGAAGGACTCTGAGAAGTCCTGTGTGAGCCCTGAAGGCCCAGAGAGGCTCCTTCCCCTGCCCCTCAGCACACACTGCTGACCCATGCACTCTTAGTTGGCCCATGAGGCTGCACTGGGATACTTGCCACCCTCATTCTTTCGTTAGAAGGTTAAGGCTTTGCTTAAAATTGCAGACCATTAAGAACACACAGATATTGACCTTGCACAGCAGGGAAGGTGTGATGGACTCCATAGGGCTGGCTACCTTTGCGGAATGAGGAGCTGATAAGTACAGAGAATCCTTACCGAAAGCCTATTGTTGGAAGTAATGTAAAGATATTTGGGGACAGAAAACATAAGGAGGATTCATTCTTGTTCTTCTGATCAATGTGGCAGTTTTTCAGTGGTAGGAGAGAGTGGTTGGGAAGCTCTGAGGAGGCAGAAGATTTGAAATAATCAGACACTTCAGTATCAAAGTGAGGAGCTCTGCTGAGCAGGAAGAACTAGAGAATTGCCATGCTTATTACTTTGCTTCGATTACCCAACCTTAACTAATAGTCTCTGTTGTTACAGTTATTCCTTTGCCGATTTCCAAGTTATCACTCCACCTTTCAGACAGTCTGGAAGGATGAGAGAAATTATTCAAACAACCATGACTTTCCTAATTTTGCATTTAGACATGACAGTTAATTTTTAAAAATTCTGTGTGTGAGAAAAAAACCTCAAACACAGTGAAGAGGAAATGGTCAGCATGTGCCGCAGGAGAAATCAACACTCAGTGAGGGAAAACAGTCAGCTGAGAGAAAGCAGTCAGCTGAATTAATGAAGTGAGAATTGCAGATGAGAGACCAGCAGAATTGCAAGTAACCAAGTGTTTTGTGTTACACTGGGAAATGCTAAGGAAACTACGTACCACCACATCCCTTTCTGGAATAGTAAATAGCAAAAAACATTAATGGCATAGAGGACAGTAATCCTCTTTATCTCACACAGGTATTGCACAGTTTGATTTTGATTACTCTTGCACTCACCATATTATACAGCCTCCCCCCTCCCATTTTTATATACATGTAAATCAATACCACATAACACGTTACAATCGAATCCGTGTTGGACTAGTTGTAAGCTGAGAGACCTTCACCCCAACACGCTAGGTAAACAGATGAAGGGGCCCAAGGAATGACAACAAGCCGAATGCAGCATCAAGGCTTTTTCAGGTCTCTTAGAAGGAAAGTCAGAACTTACCTCAACTCTTATTTTATATGTATCGTTCAAAACAAGCTCCATACTAGGCAACATGCATATAGAACAGCCTGTTCCCTGTGGCTGCTGTGTACACTGGTCAGAGCCACCCTGACCAGTACACAGAGACAATGCTTTGTCTCTACCACTTGCTTTATGACTGGACTGCATATTTTGTTCTGTCCTTCCAGCTTCCTTGCTCATTTTGAATTTTTGTGAACAATTCACTTGTCGGTCACATCCTCCAAGCCCCTCCACGCACACTTGGCAAACACAGCTCAAGCATGTGGTGTTCCCAAACTTCATGATTATGACTTTCTTTTTTTATATCACATTATTTTAATTGTTGTATCTGAGCACCTATAAGAAGCCCAGAGACAGTGTTACCATGGGATCATTCCAGAGATTTAAAACTTTGCAGCATTACATCCATTATTTTTTTTAAGTTGGCATATTCATGATCAGCTTCACTACTGTGACTTGGGAATACTGTGACACTGCTGGGGATCCAGGGGTCATCAACTAGCAACACGATGTTGCTACATGCTGTGGGTGCCAGCAGTCCCAGCAAGCACACAACTTCCCCTGGCTCCGATCTTCGTTTGCACAAATAGAAAATAACTTAAATTCTCTTTCCTTCCTGTGCATATACTCAGGGATACTTCACATTCCCTCCTACTCCTACACCTCCATGTTCCTTTTCATATCTCATAAATAAAACCCTCCAGCCTTTCTTCCTTCCAGTTCCTTTGTACATATCACTACCCTCTTTGCATGTTCCTTTGCCTCAGTACACATCCAGCACCCACTGTAGGCACACATCTGCCCTCAGTGTTGACTAGACTTTGTGCAATAGGCAGTTTTCTAAGAGCAATACCTGTCTAGTGAAAGTTAAAGCTTAATCATTATTCCCAACAGCTGCACTTTATCTTCTGGGAGACAGGGAAGAAAAGTGTCAGCCCCATTTTGCCTGATAAAAGTTTTTTGTTGGAATGTTCTTCTACAGGCCCCTGCTCCCAGAGAAGAAACTTGCTTTACGAAAAATACTGACAGTAAAATAGTGCTAATCTTGCAAGTACTTTGTCAAACATGATATCATTGTATTTCACTTAATTTTAATCAAATGTAACAGCATATAACAACAGAAGATTTACTAGAGACATATTCGATGAAAGAGCTGAAATGCTTTCTTGAGAGCTCCCAGTTCAACGAGTGTGCACCATATTCACCACCCAGTGCAGGAGATGCAGGGAATAAGCTACATCAACACATGGCTTGCTGTCCTGGCCCCCTCCTTCTCCATCAGCTTGCCCCATCCCCTCCCCTAGCATGTCAGCCTCGCACCGTCTGCCTAACTGCTGCTTAACTCCAGTCTCTGCATCCTGCTAAGAACTGCCTCAGCTGTGAAGAACATAGGAAAGACCTTTCAAATGACATGAATATAGTGTACTCCCTAAATGCTGCTCCACAGCCTGGTTTGACTCCACCTTAAACAGCACATATAGTTATCCAGCCCTACCTACAACCGCAAAGACATGGACTTTGCTTCTCAACAGCTAAGCATCTTATTGTTTCTATCACGGGGGAAACATTTAAACAGCTGCTGAAAAATCAAAGATTCATGGTGTTACATTCAACAATTATTTCCTTCCCAGGACTGGGATACTTTGAAAAGTCCAGACAAAATAGACTCTGTAGTTCACACCATAAAATCAAAAGATATTATAGCTCTTCAGATATAAAAGATACAACAGCTCTCAGAGTAACTCTAAGCAGAACGGGTAAATGATACAGGCTTGGAGGTATTATTCATGTATTAAGTGTTCTATAAAATTATCAGTACAATTATCTGCAACATGTCAGCTTTCAGTCTTTGCCCTATTATTGGTTGTCCTCCCTTTTTCTCTGGTTTTCCTTTGAACTGAATATTTGTCTACATCTTTTGCTTATCTTTTTAAAATTTTTAGGGCTTTTTAGGTGTCAGTTACTAATAGATATCTCCCTTCCTTCCCTCACAATTTCCCTTTCTGCTCTGTTTCATATGAATACTCTTGCCCCTTTGATCTTGAGCATGGTCCATTGTCTACAGTTCACACCAGCTGGCAGAGGAGGAACCCTCTACATACCTTTCTGCTTCCTTTGCTCTGAGGATCCTTACAGATAAGTCAAAGGGACAGGGATTCTTTGTTCTCTCCTTTATAGTCTGATACACTATACGTGACAGTCAGCTGAAGGAATGTCAACGTGTGGAGACCTTCTCCTTCTCCACTGCCCAGCTATTTGGCTTCTGTAATGCCCTGCAGCACACAGACAGCAGCTCCAAGACCACTGTCCCTTTGCTACTGCCTGCTGCCTCAGAGATGTAGGTGCTCCACAGTGGGGGCATGCCATGACATCCCACACTTTCCTCCCTACCCTGCACAAGTGTATGTGTAAGGCCATGAGAAAATGAGGCCCACAAGCAGGGGCTGGGGTAACCCTTCCAGTGCAGCACTAACTTCAGTGCACCCAGACTATCAAATCTTCAGCTTTCTCAGAGTAACAACTAATAAATGTGCAACCATCTGGTTTAGGGGTTCTAAAAAGGCAGTGAAAGGAAGGCAAGATGGAAATCAGTAGTAGATGTAGCAGTTTTAGTAGCTTTGCCTATATGACTGTGTAATAATTAGGACACATTCACAAGAATTGCTCTCATTTAGAGCAACTGGCTACACCGATACTATTGTCACATCCATTCAGGCAAGGGACAGTGCAGCTAGGTTATTCACATTGAATGTCTTTCCCAAGTTTGTCCCCAGTTTCTTGCCTTCCTTTTTTTTACGTATTAAAAAAATCCCCTTTCAACCACTCCCCATCATCTTTCCTTGCTCCCGGAACTCTGGTGGACTTTGCTTTCAGGTAAAGAACAAAAACTTTCCTCTGCTTCTTTGGTATGCTGGGGGAAAGGCAGAAAGTGTTAGTGGGGCAGATGGAGGCCCTAGGGCAATAGCCACCACTGCCGGAACAAGGACAGTTGTAGGCACGGGGAGGAAGATCTAGGGCAAGGGAATGTAGAGACTTGGGGTGAGAGTATGTGAAGATTGGACCCTGGGGTCAGGGAAAAGGGGTCTGAAAGGGTGGAAATGAAATCCAGGTCAGATCCTTGTGGAGAGCTAGTCACTGCCTTGAGAAAGGAATAACAAGTTACTGAAGTGATACAAGAAAACTTGAATTACCCATTGCCCTTTTTTACTATTGACAAGAGGAGAAAGAGTAGCATCTTTTGGAAATGCATCCATGCCCAGTCAGGCTGTGTGAGGGCAGGGGTGTTGAGTCCCATTGGAACTGAAGCCACTGCAGACTGGGGTAAGGAGGTTAGCCCACCCCAGCACCAGTGAGAGAGGGGACCCTAGAGAACAGCGTAGCCTTGTCTCCAGCCTTTTGCTCACTGTAAAGCAAATCTCACTTATTAGGTGCTGTTAAACCAACAAATTCAGCAAGTAAATCTGGAAGATTCAGCCTTCCACAGTTCACTCATCCATAGCACAGCATTTGCCAACTTGCAGCTGTCCATCAACACCCATTGTGTCATCGCAGCTGATTTCACAACATTTTTCTTGCTGACTGAGCCCTCACTCTGATCTGCAAAACCAACTCAACATCAGACAGATGCTACTGGTGAAATTCTAGAGTGAACTGAGTTCAAGCCGCCATTGATACCAGTGCAGACAAAATGTCTCTGCAGGGATAGAAAATGCAGGTTTGAAGTGCTAGGAGCTGTCTGAAACAGACAGCGGGACCAAAACTATTGCAGAGATAATAAATCAAGACCATTCCCAACCCTATGAGAATCAGAACTTTTCAAATCATCATTCTCATACGCTGTTTGTTCCTTTTTTGTACATTTCTCTAATGCATCTTACAGCTTGCTTTCTCTAACTGCATTGTACTCATATAAGGTGTTGAGCAGATCATATCAGTGCTTTCCAAAGACATGCCAACCTTTTGCTCTGATTTCCCCCTTGGTCACCTAAATATCTGAACAGGTTTTAAGCTACTGACCTACCATACTTCCCATCTACAAAGTCAGTATCTTTTCATATGGACATCAATAAGACTTTCCAATCTGACTATTCACCTTTCATTAGCACACAGGGATGAGTGTAACGTTCTGCCTTGGATTTATTCTGTACTTTATTCTGCAACACAGGAAGGTTTATCCACAGAGCTGTTCCTTCTGGAAAATTACACGAACTGGCACTTAAATGGTGTAGCACTAGCAACATAACCACTTCCAACACACATGTACTGTACAATGCTCTTAGTCCCTGACGCTTAGATTCAACCTGAAGAGTGAAAGAGTGGGAGAGACGCAACCCTGAGCCCCTCATTTCTATTCCCCATGGCCTCTTTACATGAGCTTTCCCCTGAGAGGGGCAAAGCCAATGGAACCAAGTCCTTCCTGAGACCATTATGATCTCCATAATGGGCCTGGCTGGCTATAGATGGAGGAGCCCAGGTATGTTGTACTCCTATTGATTTTGACCCTTCCATTTCTGTACATTTGGGAGCAGCCTTTGTTTCTGTTAAAGGTGCTACTTCTATATTCTCTTTTCCAGGACTGAGGAGGAGAGGGCTGAGGCTGGGGACCTGAGGTTACAGTGCCTCCATAGCTGCTCCCCAAATAGTAAGTGACCACGGCTTGAATATATCCAATACACAATGGCTTGTACTGTCCCCACGCTGGCTTCTTGGGGTTAAGAATAAGGTTTGGAGTAGGAAGCTGTGGAAATAGAGGTTTGTAACTTTCCCAGACAGTGTTGCCCAAATGATAATCAACTCACATCAAACAGTGCAAAATTCTCCAGGATTCAATTTAGGATGTGCACATATCCTATAATTTTATGTTATCTCAAGAAGCTGTGACTTCATAGTAGTTTAAAAATATGCTCTAATTTACACCCGTATAACTTTCATTATCACTACCTTTTTTCTTCTATATTTATCACCAATTCATGATGATGCATGCTATTGAACATAAAAAAGATTGAAAGCAGCTTCGGTAGACAATAATGCTAGCATAATTAATGCCATTTCTTGCACTTACTTACTCAGAAAATTGCTATGCTTTTATTCAGCGTTTGCAAAAATTCTTACTTTAAGCTATGGGAAGCAGTGGTTCAATATACAGAGCAACACTGGAGCATGGCTCCTGCCCTGCTCTGAATACTATACTTTTCCTTTACTCTCCAGGAAAGATGTGTGCCGTTTCATGCATCTATTTCCTTGCAAAGAAAGCAAATGATTCTTCAGTCAGCAGGAGGGAGACTTGGGAAAGCGACTTGCTGACTCTGCGCTATTAAAATTTGGAAACCTCATAGCATTTTGCTGCCTCTGTCTTGCTGAGATACACATCTCAGCCACATACTCATGGAAGCTTGATGTCCATAAACCTAATAACTGAGGGTCCTGATCCCCCATCAGACCTGCTGGAACATCTCTCCAGTCCCATGTCACTGCAGGTGGTCTCCTCACAGGCATGATAGTGCTAGCACTGCTTTCCAGCTTGGTTTGTCATCAGCTCACTTGGTAACTCCTGCTCCTTGAAAATTTCATGTCAGTTATGGACCTTTCCACAGGCAGATCCACATCGTTCATTTTCACAGGCCTGACAATGTCTATTAGTACAAAATTGATCTGGGTCATATTTCCCAAGAAAAAATCCCTACCTGCCAAGCTACTGGCTAGTGCTCAAACGTGCTTATTTCATTATGAAGACTGTCCAAAGGTCTTTGTTTCAAAGAACAAATAACAATCCTTGACATTAGGTGTTCCAAGGAATAGAAACAAGGCTATAGAGCCAATAGTGGTCCTACAACCAGACCTGCCCCAGTAGTTCAATTTAAAGGACACATAGGTTACCTCCATAGGTGTGCTGACAGTGCTGTAAAAGCAAACTGCAAACAAGAAGTCCAGTATCAGGTTATCACAGTGTCCATTCTTTCATATTGCATCACTTTGAGCTCCACATAATTACCTACTGTAATGAAATCAGATCAATATTAATAAAGTGACATGAGTGAAGTTATGCTCTCAGTTCACAGTTTACTTATGAATCCAACTTAAGCTTCAAAATCTTTGTTATTCATGCTTATTAGGGAGGAAAAAACAGTAGCTACTGCTGCTCAGAATGGCACAAAGCCTCACAACCTTCTGATGAAAGTCTTCCTGGAACAAGCCCCATCATGCCATGATTGGCCTGTACCTGATCAGAGGATTCTCCTTAATGTTGTTTCTAGCTTCATACACTCCCACTCTTCTTTGTTGCATTACCCATGCAATGGGCTCATGGCCAGCAGAGAATTGTTAATAGCAAGAGAAGGACATGGGAAGTGCTTTGCTAAAGTCAGAGCAGCCACAAAGGGTATACTGGCCCTTTGGTTATCCAGAGCCCTGCCTGCATGAATGAAGAGGGCACATCACCCAGAACAGACCAAGCCCTCACCATTGCTTGGTCAGCTCACCCCCTGCATTCCACTAGCAAAGTAAATGCCAGCAGATCATTTTGAGCACTTTTTGAACTCTTCACACAGAGGTGGTCCTGTACCAGTAGGACACAAGGACATATCACCAGAAGTTATTCCGGCTGCTCACTTCAACCAGCATTTCATTCCTTGGAGGACTTGTCAGCTGCCCTCACTTAGAAAATGCTCCGGGGTTGTTCTAATTTGAACCAAACAGCGTACAAGGAATACTCACTCATCCTCAGACATCATGCTTTTTCTGTGCTTCTACAAAGACAAAACAGGTCATCTGGTCCTTGTTGAGAGGCAAAGATTTTTGGGGAGTGCCACTGTAAAGTGAAACACTAAAAACTTTAAATAAAACAAGACTGAGCAGTTGTAGAAGACAAATACCAACTGGCCAGGTGATTTTGGAAAAGAGAATATTTTAAAGGTTTGCAAGCAGCCCGGGTCACTGTGAGAGCACAGGTAGCACAAAGAGCGTTATGCCAGGCCAGGACCAGGGGAGGATCTCAGGTTCCTCTGGTGGCAAGACTAAGCTATCCATTTTGACGAGTGGCCTGAAATTATACATTTCATCAGAAGCTTGATTCCAGATGACTCTTGATCGGGGCAATGCAATATTCACTCTTGATAATTCTATATTAAACCATTTAATGTCCATCACTAAACTATAATTTTCCTTTAACAGGGTTTAAACTTGCCTGAGCTGGGCTAAGAACAGCATCAGGGAGCTCTAGCTATCCTCTGCTCTCACCAAGCTGCCTTCCTGTGCAAACATATGGCGCTGGCCCCTATACATCTAATATCCCCAGTCATGTTTTGTTCATACCAAACTTGGCATTTCCATTGCAAAGTTCTAAATATTCTTAACAGTCTATTTGCTGTTATTTTTTACCTTGGAAGTCTCAACTTTTTCTTTCAGAAGTGCAGGGATGGGAGATGTCAATGCACCAGTTGTGCACATTCACTACACAAAGACAATAGAAGCTGTTTCACATCAGGATTTTTTTTTTGTTATTGTAGTTATTTCTTACCAAGGAATGCTCACTGTTATTAGGCTCCAGACAGCAGTTGTACCTGATTTCAGACATCTGTATGTCCGTGCCACTTCCACCCTCTCCTCCAGGCTTCTCCCACCACTACGTATTAATATGATGAGCCTGCTGCTTTGATCAATGTGCCTGAGACCCCCAGGGCAGATGGGAGAGGTATGGATGATAGATGTAGAACAAGGGGAAAGAGAGAGGTGGGAGAAATGTCACAAAGAACAAGGAGGGACAGGTATGGTGGCAAAGCCAAAGAGGAGATGGGTAGCTCAGAAGAGCCAAGAGCTGAGCAGGAAAAAGCATATACTTACTGTCTGTGGCTAAAAGCCGTGGTTACTATTTAAGGCAGAAAAAACCAGGGTCCAGGATACCAGCTTTTCTCATAGAAAACTGAAAGACTATTCAAAATGAATTCAGCATTAAAAAAATTATATAATCACTGTTTTGGCAGTGTGGGCAATTTTAGGACGTCCACCTGACAAAGAGGAGGCCTTGAAAAAAAAATAAAATTTATTCTCATATCATCACCCTGCAGGCATTTCCCCTGGGTCCATCCCACAGCTCTTCTACCATCCTCCCACCCCTGGCTGTCTACAGTAAGTTGTATGCAACCAGCCTCTCAGTGCTTCACTGTAAAACACATTCTCATTTTTTCTCTTCAAACAAGATCATCAGAAGAACTCTAGATTTAAAGCATGCTGGAAATGATTCATAAAAAAAAGAGTATCCACTGTTTTTAATTGGTCACAAGTGCCACAGAAGGGAAGTGGTGCTGGATTTGCAGGCAACTTTCAAATGTCTCTAAATTCAGTGCTACAAAATGCCTATTGCACAAGCTCAGCTGGAGAGGGCAAGGCACAGACTGCAGACAAGGTCATTCTGACAACAGGGGACATGCTTTATATGCTGAGCAGCACGGGGCTGGAAGAAGGCAGACAACAAGGGCTTGACGCATTTGAAGTGTCACTCAAAGTTGAGTCAAGGTTTCTCCTTGTGGAGGTACCTGACAGCTGCAATCACCTTCCTATTTCATGTCAGCATTGATTTCAACTCCAGGTCTTGCAATTCTTCCTGTAATTTATTCAGTTCATAGTGATTCACTACATAGAAACAGGTGGAAAAAAATCCCCTTTGATAAAGCACCATGGTTACAGATCTAAGATGCAGCCTTGCTATATTGAAAGCAATGGGAATTTCATTCCTGTCTTCAGGCAAACCCTTGCCCACTAGGAAACTCCAAAGTTATAGGTCTCAGTTCTTTCCTCATTTACCTCTGCTAAAATCCAGACTGACATTTTGCTTTAACAAGCTTCGGATTGCTTCTTAAGCAACCAGCTCCTCCGCTTCTGAGATAAGCATGATGATAAAAGTAAATTCAGTCCCATGTTTAGCACTGCAGCCAGTGAAAATTAAAGGGTGGAAAAGGAAAGCAAAATAAAGTAATAGTTTATAATACTTTTTTGTTTCCTCCAGTGCACAGGTGAATTGGAAACATTTCTTATATAAAACTCAGTGAGATTAGTTACGAAACATGTTTTCTGTCACTCTTTTAAATTGCATCTTTCAATAAATGTTCCATCTCCTACAGCTAATCCTGGATTTATGAAAAAAAAAAAAAACCAAAAAAAAACCCAAAACAAAACCCCAAACCACAAAACACCATTAAAAAAAAAGCCAAACCTGTCCAACACTGCTAAAGATGTAAAATGAAGTGTTTCAGATTGTACATGCATCCAAATAGCCTTTCAGTTACTGTGCATATTTTATTTTCCCCTCAGAATGTAGGTAGGGTTGCTGCTCACTTAATGTCCAGATAGTTTTACACAGTAGATATTTGAGGACAAGTACATATATTTTTAACAAAAAAGTTACAACATGCATTTTGATTTTACTTGCCATAAAATGGGATTTGTTCATCAGAACAAGTTTCCTACACTTTGCTAGAGCAAAAAGGATTGCCTGAATGTGGGGTTTGGTAGTGAAGATTAAGGAATGCCTGAGATTTGGCTGTAATTTAAATAGCCAATAATTTTGTGTTCTTTGGGCCAGAAGATCACCCTTTTCCACTCCTCCTCTCAGTCCCAGAGCAGCCCACAAACCAACAGACAGCTCTCACCCCTGGGGCATGGGGATGCTCTCCGTTAGCCAGAACCTCTGGCTCTAGAGCCTCACAAGTTTTCCAGGTTTTGGAGTCTCTTTGATAAGAAATGAACAATCAGCTTCACCTGTGCCAAATTCCAATTTTCTGAACACCTCCACAGCATGATCAAACATGCTACAAGCCATAATTCCTTGCTTTCAGGAGAGCCCAAGAAACAGAAACTCAATTTACAAAGGCAACACAACAAAGATGCCCAGCTCCAGGCTTCCCCTGCTCCCACAGCCCACTCTTCCAAAGGCCTGAGCTACTGACTCTGACATGCCAAGAAGGGGTAGCAATCCATCTGAGCCGGAGGGCTGCAAGGACAATATTTTTCCTTTAAAAACCTTTTTATTTATGAGGGACTCTCCTGCAACAGGCACTATAAAGTTAGTATGGAAGGGGCAGCCCAGAGGCTCCAATGGCAGCAAAGGATGATGAGATGGGACACAGAGGGGAGAAAAGTGAAAGGACAAAGGGAAATGGTGGGGCGGGGGGGAGAGAATAAGTTTCTTTTGTAGTTAGGCAGAATCACTAAATCACAGAATAACACAGGGTGGACAGGGCCTCTGGAGGTCTCTAGTCCAGTCCCTTGCTCACAGCATGTCCATTAGACCAGGCTAGATGAAGCTGCTTAGTTCTTTGTCCAGTTGAGTTCCAAATACCTGCAAGGATGGCGATCGTAATACCTCTCTTGGCCTTTGTCCCAGTGTTTGCACACCCTCAGGATGAAAAAGCTTTTCCTTATATCTAGTTGGCAATTCTTGTCTTCCACCCCTGTTCAGCTAGTTTATGAAAGCAAGGCACTTCTGGGGAAGGGTGCTCCCTCTGACATGTGTGTTCTTGTTTTCTCTCCTGCCTTTTATATAACTCATTTTATGCTTCTTTTTTGGCTCTGTTTTTATGCAGTAGCTCTGTTACTGTCTGCTTTTCCAATTATAAAAACTCTAAATTTGATTTAAACCTGATAATTATTCTGTGATCTAGCAAAGGCCTTAATTAAACCTATTGAAGCCAATAGGTGTGAGGCATGCTCATTAGGACCTTAAAAATTTGGCATTTAATTGCATCCAGCACTGAGAAAGGTGCAGGAGGGGTGGAAAAGTGAATATGTAGCTAATTCAAGCCACTGATACCAACAGGTCAGGACTTCATGCACTAGAACTCATATAACCCATCCAGACCAGGATTTTCTGCTGTCTTCCACCACAAGAGGAATATGAATATACCACATGCACAAGAATACTCAGTTGGTCACTGGTATTGCTACAAAAGTTTGTCATGTCCTTTGGCTGTTAGAACTCCTGAATCATGATCTGCACAGTGCATATGTTTCTGTTCCCCTTTGAGGTCAAGGCATTTCCAATTGCATCTGCTACCCACCAGGACAATTCCAGTCTACAGGGGTACATCTTCCTCTCTTGCCATCAGTCTTGCCAAACTAAGCAAAATTTAGCCATAAAAAGCATTGGGATCTCTCCTGCCGGGCAGCAGCCAGCAGAAAAGTACAGGAAACAGTATTTGGGAGGGGTAGTCGGGTATCCCCTGCAGTTGGCATTCCCAGCCACCTAAAATAGCTGGTCAGCC
>JANZLQ010000064.1:3901004-3913251 GCA_026212715.1 Elanus axillaris | reverse complement strand
GGGGAGAAAAGTCCTTCACACGCCATGCTGTATAAAAGAAATGTCCTGTAATATCACCACAAGTACAACGATGTCATTATTTGCTGCCCTTCTGGTTTTATCTTGCCTGTTTATTTATCCCCTAATTCACTAGGTAACCGAGCAGATCTACCAGGAGACTAACATGTGAGGGTCCAGGGTGATGGCAGGTCTTCACACTTTGCAGGGATGATCAAGGGCAGGTCCTGTGGTAACCTGCAAGCCAGGCTTTATTTATCCTTTTGCGTTCTTACCGGAATTTGTCACAGTCAGTATGTCAGTAGCTTTCTTCCTTTCGTGTCCTCGCCAGCAGCAAATCCTTGGTTCTTGCAGAGGTGTATGACTTTTGGGAAGCAAAACACCGACACACCAGTGGTTATCACACTGATGATAGCTGACGAATGCTTAGTTGGCACCAGGGAGGAACTGGTGCTGAATTTATGTGCCTTATTCTCAAACACTTTGTTCTTGGTCATGAGAAGCAGAGGGTTTTATACGGACATGAGAAGCAAATCAGCCCATGGGGAAATACGTTTATGGGAAACAGGCTTAAAATGGTCCCAAACTAAGGCCTAAAATTGTCTTATAAGCCTTTAGCCCAGTCCAGAGGAAAAAGTGTGTTTGTCTTTCTTTAGGGCTTCACAACACCCAGCTCTAAATGTCACTAGCACGCAGAGGAACAGGAGTGACCATAATGCTCAGAAAATACTCCCATTCGCTATGTCAAGCTCTTCCAGTGACACATCAAGCAGCTCTTCACTTTCATCAGAACCAACCAGCCAGATCTCCATGGTTCAGGATCAAACCCTGCTGGACATTGCCTCCATCACTAGATTGGCCCCAGGAGAATCACCAAACCTTCAACCATTTGAGCAAAGAGATAAAAATTCAGCAATATTGTGTTCCAGCCCACTTGGCGCAAGGACTATTCCAGCATCTTGCCCAGCCAGCCCCAGGCTCAGTCTAACACCCAGCTCAGCCAAGCCACAGCAATACTCTGACTCCTCTCCGGTCAGTCCAGGGATCAATGCAACTTCCTTCTACACCTTTTGTCCTCACACAGCACAAAACATACAAGCTTCAGCATCAGATCACACACTGACCCCAACCAGGAAAAGCACAAGGCCTCCAGCAACAATGACTCCTGAAGACAGTTCCCAGTCTCCTGGCTATTCTAAAACTGGATTACAGAATACAGAAAAGGGTTTTGAATCAGATCTGGAAGATCCTGATCATGAAAGGTACGTATCCAGACCACACACATTTAAGTCCTCAAATGACTCAGCTTGGTGTAGGGTCATTAAGAGCCCCTCATAAAAAAATTGCAAATATCTTTTGTGATTTAGATAGCCCCAGTGTTTGTTTTCCAGTAACTACCCTGTGCTCCCACTCTATTGTCCAAGAGGCAAAAGACCATATTTTCCATACATTCATTTAGCTCTCCAGGCCCGATTACAGAACATCCCTGGGCCAGGTTGTCAATCTAAGCTCCTCCAACAGAGCACAGTTTTAAGGGGCCACATTTCCTTCCAAATGAGAAAGCACATCTCTCCCTATACTAGCAGAGGGAAACTGCTGTTAGGATGAAGCCTGACAGCTAAGAGCTGGGGATGGTATTCAGTGACATGGCTGGTATCTCCTTTCTCAAACCTCAGGCTCTGTGGTCCGACCCCAGGCAAGCTGGGTTGATTTCACTCCTCTGAGCCTCTGAACTCCACACAGTGTCTGCCGCTTCTTTCCTTGGCAGGATATTTGTAACTGCGAAGGAATTCCAAGCCATGGAGAAAGAATTAGAGGATGTAAAAGAAGAACTGAAATGCCTGAAGTGGAAAGTGAGACACATTGGTGAGACTGTGCAGCCCCTGGCCGAAGACAGCAAGCGTTACAATGGCTATACCCTGACGGAGCTCAAGGCAATGGTGCAGTTTGAAGACGACCCGTACAAGGCTGCACACAAGATCCTAACCGCACTCTTCAGCGATGTCTACTTGCTACAGCACTCAGTCACTGAACAGGCCTGCAACTCCCGATCTCTGCCTAAGCCCAAAATAGACCCAGAGCTGTACACGGTGTACTGTGATATTCTGAAAAGCATATTCCCTGGAATTAGCAGCCAGACCTTGAGAGAAGAGACACAACACGTGCAGAAAAGCACCCAGAAAGAAGTGCAATAACACCGGAGCCCACAAGGTGTTCTGCAAAGTGAGAAGTCTCTGATGATTTTAGAGAACTGAACTGTGGTAGGTACCGTTGGTTGAGTCTATCCCTTTTAGGTGTGAATCATCTGTAAAGATATTGGTGAGCTCTGAGCCCTTCATGCCACTTACCCAATGACACAGGGTGGGAAGGCATTCTGCATACTTCCCACATTTTAGAAGAAAATTGCCTCTTTAATGTCTCTCCCAATATATGGACATTTCTTTGTTTCCAGCAACTACAAATGATGACAAAAGAATCCAGAGAAGGCATTGTATGTCCAAGCAAGGGCCCTCTCCCAGCCCCAAACAGACCAACCAACCAGCATCTGGGTAGTTTCTATTTTCTAGAGTATATCATTCATTAAATGACATTACTTGTTAGAAAACTGTGCCTGTTCTTTTCTTTTTATTATTTATTTTTTTGTCTCAAAAGGCTTTGCACATCAATCAACAGTCATAACTTGAATACACACTGGGATGAGACCCAGGCATGCAGCAAACCACCCTCCTCTGCCCATCTACACCCTGCGTTACACAGGCAGAAAACCAGGGCGCAGAGGTCAGTAGCTGCAGTGCACCCAAGCAGGTCTCCATTCTATGTAACTGGGGGCCAGGGCATAAGAGTGTGCAATATACCCCTAAATCGCCAAGGCACCAGTGAAACAGGTAAAGGTCTGTGACCTCCACCTCTCCCAGCCTCTGATGACTGAGCTGCCAGACCAGTTCACACATGTTAACAACTGTGCTTTGCCTTCCCATGGCAATGCTGCTGAAAGGCTGGCCCCTTGCAAAGGCCCCACGAGGCGACCGCTGCTAAGGAGGAAAGGAGGCTGCTGGTCATGGAGGACCCAAGGAAAATGGCCCTGGAGCCCCTTCCTCCCTGTCTGGGACCCAGCAAAGTGCAGCAGCTGAACAACAGTTTGTCCATCAGGTTCTGCTCACAGGGCTGGCCTTGTAGCCCGTTTTATAATGACCTGGTGAAGGTGGAGGGATGTCCTTGTGCCATTTTGCTCAGTACCACTGGAATATACTGCTTCCCTACCCTCCTGGTTCACACACCTCTTTCAGAGAGTCATTGACGCTCCTTGGAAACAGTCACTTCCCTGGTCTCAAGGTGACAAATACATCAAAACCCAGAACATGTCTGTCCCGCACACTGCTGCTGCTCCCTGCCAGGCCACTGAGGATGGCAAGATGAGCCAAAGGGTAACCTCTGAGTTCAGCCTACCTTTCCCTCTGCTGGGATATAATCCACTTCTTAAGCTTACTCCAAAAACAATTCCTCCAACAGGGAGGAGGAGAATAAAAATAATTTAAAAAAATATAAAGCAGATCATTCCTCCGCAGCTCTAGACATCTGCAGAGATGGGCGGGGGAAGTATGCTCCAAGGACACGCCGTCTACCTTCTGGGCTCTTCTGCACAAGGATGTTCTGAAATTTGTGTGAGAGATCCTACCTGCCTTTCAGCATGATCTCTCTGTACTGTTCTCAGCTGGGCTTACAAATACATTTCTTTAAGCTCCTTGTTATTAGCAATTGATTTTACTTACAGGCCAATGTGCAGACATAGGCACAGCACTTTGCCCACGTAGCCTCTTTGTACCACACTACAGCCAAGATCTACAGCCACATCTGGCAAATTAGCAGGTAGCTACAGCCTTACACAGGGTTGTGCACAGTGCATGCCCTCGGGGCGATCACAGCACCAAAGCAAGGGCCTGGGAAAAGGATGCCTCCCCACACACAACCAGCTTCCTTCGCAGGGGGGCACAGAGGTGAGTGTAGTAGGATGGATGGAGCTGCTGGAGAGGCAGTGTCCCCTCTGAGCAAATCACACACCCCAGTGATCACTGTGGCAGATCACGACAAATCATCTGGAAGGCTCCGTGCACCTTGGAGGGGATGTTTGTGTCTTACACAAGCATCCCCCTCCTGCAAGCATTTATATTCTGCTTTTATGGCTCTATTTTGTAGGAAAATGTGTCCCTTTGGTTCAGACTAGTGGGAATAGGCTGGCCCTCCTCTCACAGAACTCACATAGGCAGTGCTCCAGACTGGCTTTTCTATGACAGACCAGACCCCTGACTCCCCCAGACCTCTCTCTTCAGAGCTTTCCATAATCTCCAGTGGACACAGAATTTAGGAAAATGCAATGTAGGTATGAGCAATATCAATCTTCATATGTTGTATTGCCTGTCCTCTCTGCCTGTAAAATCTTAATTCAGTTGTTCCCATATGAACAGGCTTTGTGGCACCTCATGTTCATGAGGCCAGGCAATATGCTCCGATTATCTCTTTTAGCCACCTTCTCCTCATGCTTACTAGTAACAAGGTCCAGCACAGGTCTATGAATTATTTTTATTAGCCTTGTGTCATCAAGGCCAGTTCTGTTTGATATTGTCAGTTCTGGGTCCCTTTCAGGTTTCAGTGGCCTCCTCCTTCTCGATCAGTTGTGGTACGAATCTTTTCTGCCCATTTGAGAGATGTGCATTAGATCTTTTACCCTGATAGTCATGGCTTTTAGCTATTCCAGTGGAGCTTCCAGGTTATTTGCATCCAATTAGAGTTGACCAGACTTGCCAGACCTTCCATACTTTATTACTAGGTATCTGCAACTTCTGAGCCTTAGAGTCTGTCCCCAGTGCCTTACCTGCCACAGCAGCCCAAGTGATCAGCTGCAAGGAACCTGTGAAAAAAGCAACAGGGCGTACCCACTACATTTGTCCTTTACAGACTCCTTGCTTCCTTCTTTTCCTCTGTTGCATTTGTACCTTGAAGGCAGCTCTGCCTCTGTGAAGATGGCTTGTTCCTAGGTTTCTACATTATCTGCACTTCCGTGACCATCTCCAGTACTTAAGCCACCTTCCCTGATTTTTCTACAGGGAGAAAAATCCACTAATTTTCTACTCATTTTCCTGAGCCCTTCCTGTTGTTTGTATTCCTATGCATTACCAAGTCCTTTCATCCTTTTACAAGCCTTAGCTTTCCTTTCTAACTTTGCTTACCTAGGTTTGCTGGGGAGCAAAACACAGCTGTCTTCCCACAATTCTGAAGAGCTTTGCTGCGTCCAACCTATTTTTTCAATAGTCACCCACTCCTAATAACAGGAGGGTGAGGGCTGAACGCCTACACCTGCAGAAAGAGCCCTTCTCCTTGGAGGATAACAAAACTGAGTCAGCATAACAGAAGTAAGACAGCAGTATCTTAAATATACGGGCATGAAAGCAATCTTGCTTTCACTTTCAGCATCCAGAAATGTGTCCTGTTACAAGCATGCTGTGCCTCAAGACTTTAGGTCTTGCTGCCTAGTATTCAGACAGAAAGGCAATTACACAGTCTCATTATTCTGACAGTTAAAAAGATTCACCCATTGTTCTTCTTAGACAATTCATACTGATTTGCACCATGCCTGCATTGTTCCTTAGCCAAAATAAGCCTTCTCTCCAAAATGTTATCACCTCACTTGTAGAGGCACAGACAGAGAAGGCAATCAGACACATAGTGAAAAATTAGTCTAGAAATCCATGCTGCAGTCCATCTATTCTCCATTAAACTATATAACTATTATTTTTCTTGAACATGTACTTTCAGGTCTGAAGACCCAATACCAGACCAAATGATTTTTTTCTTTCCTTTCTTAACTATAGGCATTACATTTTCTATTCTCCAGTGATACGCAAATCCAGAGATTCATTAGTGTAACATGCACTATCTCTTACTTATTCATCCCTGCATGTAACCGGAGGAGCTAAGAGCCACAGCACAGGTTGTCTTCCCCTGTGTCATCTCTAGGAGCAGATGTCTAGTCAGAAGTGCAAGGACATGAATACTTTTTCCAGCCTCAGGCAATCTGCAGTTTATACTGATTGATTGTATTAAATAAGCAATCTATTAATATTCACCATGCTGTGGTTCAGTAGGCTTCAGCTGGCAGATAGATTCTACAGCAGATAAGTTATGTTAAACAGAGGGTCCTGATCCATACTGGTCATAGAATCATAGAATAATTTAGGCTGGAAAGAGCCTCTGGAGGTCAACTGGTCCAACCCCTCTGATCAGACAGTGTTATAGTTAAAAAACCCGAATAATAAAATCTGTGCTGCAAAAGCTAAACCATTGCAATACAACAAACATCTGACAAAAATCAAAATTAAAAAAAAACCCCAAACAACAAAAAAAGAGAGAAGCCATACAAAAAACCTGCATTGGAATCACTTGCAGATCAGATCCAGCATAGGGAAATCTGAGGCTTTTTCTTCTCCCAGAAGCACTGTGCTAGGAGATCATCTAGACAGGAGCTCTCCACAGGCTAATCAGCCTGTAGAAACTTAATTTACATCTGCATCAGTGGATAAAGAAGAATAAATGGCAAAGCTTCTGTGGCCCGGTTTTGGAGGGCCCTTTACTATGGTTAGATCTACATGCATTGCCAAGTCATTTTTCAGATTTCTCATTAATATCTCTAATGCATAACTGCAGTCAAAATCAGTCGCTGAATCACACATTTTATGGCCTCATGCTTACCCCTTCATATTGTTAATAATAATAATATCCCTGCATAAGATGAACACTTTCTGCAAAACAAGTCCACCAGCCCTTCTGGTTTATGACTTAAAATACAGCAGAACTAGTTTTAGGCAACTGTCAACATCTTTATATTAATTATCAGCAAAATCCAAACTGAAGTCTGAGCCACAAGGGCTTGGGCAGTAGCATTAATCCCTTCTCCATGCTTCCTGCATGAATGCCTGCTTCTCATGATGTCTTCTCTTTCTCTATGCATTTATATACGTAGTTCCTCTTGCACACTCCAATTCAACTTTACTTCACTAATTTTCACGTTAAGTCTACAGTCTTTGTTTCCCAAGGTGAAACTGCCTCCAGAGACCCTTTTCCATTTCTTACATCCACATGCTTCTATATTTCACTATGAGCTGGAGCCATCCCCTACAGACCTCTCCTCCCCTCGGACTCTGACAGGCAAACAAGTGTCCAACAATTCGTCCCTCAACCCGTATTCTCAAACCACAAGCAGATAGGTGACCAAGGTGCAGAGCTCCCTAGAGCCTTAATGCTACTTGCTGAGGAAAAATAGTGACACTGGGGGATCCCAAAGGACTTCAGACAGAATACACAAGGACAAAACATGCACTGATCTACCCAAGTACAGTACTGAGAAATACAGATCTTAGCTTCTTGCAGGTGGATTGTGAAGAGTATGTTTTCTCAATGCCCCAAAGAGAGTGATTAAAATACATATCAATGTCTTGCTGGGTCAGTGGGTTTTGATCACATCTCCAGTTTCGTGTTAATATTCAGATATGTTACCATCCCAGACAGATGAATAATAGGAGCTATTTCATTTCTCTGACAATATTAAACATAATGAAAAGTCTTACTATCGTCCTACATCCTTCTCCATGAATTCTGGCCACAGACAGATCTCCTGTTGGTAATGGAAATGTCAGTTTGATTCATCAATACACCAACTAATCCTTACAAAACAATTTCCAGCATACAGCAAGCCACCCAAAAACATTCCTTTGGAAACAAGCCAGAACTGACATTCATTGTAGATTAGTTTTTACCACTGTTTAGGCTTATACCATTTCAGGTAGCTTTGCTACTTTATTTTTTAGCAGTGCTTCCAGCAGACCAGGAAAGAGGCAGATGATAAGACTTCCGCTAATCTGTAAATCTGATATTATAGTTGGGAGACTGAATTTATTATTATACAGTTAGATGACTACAGCAGAGATGACCTTTCCACAATGCCAGAAGTCTTATCCACACTGATCTAGGCCTTTAATCAGTGGGGGCAACTATAGATTATTACGTGTCAAAGAAAAAGCTTTCCCTATTAGGACAGTCAAGTATTAAACCAGATTGCCCAGAGAGGTTGTGCAGCCTCCATCCCTAGAGGTTTTCCAGGCCAAACTGGATGAAGCCCAGTGTAACCTGGTCTGACTTTTGTAAGGTAAAAAAGAAGGTGTGTAATTGCAGAAAGCAGCCAGGGAAATCTTTGATGAATGAGAGCACAGAGCCATGAATAATAACAGGCAGGAACAGCACCATCAGTGTTTTTACACTTGCTAAACCACACTTGTAAGCAAGCAGCCATCAGTGTCCCAGCTCAGTTTGCTGTGCTGGCTGACTCATTTTCCTGCCAGCCACTCTGTAAAGCTGCTGTGCCAGTGCTGCCTTAGTCCTCGCCCTTTTTGATGAAAGATGAAAGCTCTCTCTTGCTGAGGATGAAGGTTCTTTCCCTACCTTGTTACAGGCAGAAACGTCTATTCTGGCAGCCACCTTATGCTGCCATCAGGCGGAAGAGAAATCAGCGCACAAGGGCTCAACTGCTCCCAGTTGATTATCTTTACCACAGGGACCATCTCTTCTCCCAAGTACAATGCTCCCCTTGGGTGAAGAATCATTTCCCTGAGAAACCTTCACAGCCATAGCAGCTTCCGTACTCCCCTACCCTTATGCCTACTGCACTTGCTCTCCATCTGAACATTTGACCAACATCTGTTTCAGCTCCAGCTGTACTGACTGGGATACAGTTTGGAGATCAGTTCAGTCCATTAACACTCAGCTGGGCTCACACGCTCAGGAGGCAGCAACTGAATACCAGCCTCTTCCTGGCCTTACAATGGCTCCGAGATACAGCGTCCAGATCTAAACCTTCTCTTCAGCACTGCACCCACCCCTTGCCTCCCCCAGGGCCAGCAGACTTTCAGGTAGCAATTGCCTTCCTTGCTGAGAAGATGGAGATTTGGCTATTTCCAAGTTCCTTTAGCATCCTCCATATGCTTAGCCCAGCATGATAAACTTTTTTAAACCACTGTGAAGCCCCTTTTCCAGTTAGACCCAGATAAGCTAAGGAATACAAGAAACCAAGTTCTGAAACAACAGATCCCATATGACTAGGAGGAAAGAGTTGAGCACAAGTTAAGTGTATCTGTCTGATATATCTCCTTAGGTTTATGGTTCCCCAGAATGCCCAACCTCTTGGGAAAGCTGCACAAAATCTGTGCATGCTGACATTTTTGGAAGTCCCATGAGCAACAGAGCAGAGATGCACACTAAGAATTTGTGAGTCAAGTTTTTAGTCACACCAAAGAGACCTTGAGGGAGCTGAAAGCTAAAGGCGGGATTTCACTGAGGTGTCTGTATAATTGGGACCTTCCAGAAATAAACATCATACCTGGGGAAGGCTGCTAGCAGATCATGAGGTGGTGGTTTTCCTCTCCTAATTAGAGCCAAAGCAGTGAGCTATGGGTGGAGGACCATGTAGTGTTGGAAGAAATAGTGCAGTCTGGGAAACTCCTACCCTGCTCATCACTGGGATGGTCAGTCCTCTCCTTCAACCAGGAGCCATTGGCCAGAAGGTCTGAAAGCCTTGTTTTCCCTTTTTTCCAGTAATTTCTAGGTCAGTAAGAAAAAAGTCACAAATTGTGAATGTTTCTTTTTATGCCTCGATCTCAACACTCCAGCACTTCACAGGGTCCTGAGCCAGGATGACTGGAGCTGATGCTATTAGACAAGGGTGGAAAATTGATCTCTTCCCAGCAAGATTTAGAGGCCAGTCGGACAGGAAATTACTCCAGCTGGGCACTCTGTCCCCATCTCTCAGCTCTTCCTGCAGCTAGGAGATTCACTCTATAATTGCTTTCTTAGTCCACATTTTATCCTCAGCTGACAGAATTCCATTAGGGTGATACAAGCTGCGTGATAAAGGGATGTTTGTGTCTCACATGGGCTGTAAGTCATTTCTCAGCAAACAAGCAAATAGTCACAGAAATGGGCAAAGAGACACTGAGCCAGGAACCCTCCTTCTTGTGCTCTGAATACCAGGATCTCAGCACTCAAATGGAAGCAAACATCCTTCCAGTATATCCCTCTCTGCTTCCCTCTCTGCTCTTTAGAGGACACTTGTCAGTGCACGTCTCCAAAATTAACATTTATCTCTGCAGCATTTTTGAATGGACAATAACCAAGCAGGCAGACATGGAGCACCAGCACCCCTAGAAAGGAGGGCCCCATGCAAACAGGAGCCACTGTGCTGTGATCAGAGCGGTTGGTGACACAACAGATCACAGATAGCAAGTGGCCGACATATGGGAAACTAGATGAAATGAAACTGTTGTGACACATCTGAGCACATACATCTGAAGAGCAAACCAGGTTGGTCACACCTGCAAGACAAAGAACAATGATTCTGAACAGGATCTTTGGGGCTGGTTTGGGAGACAAAAGAAATGACCTTCTAAGCATAATGTTGCAGCTAAAAGATAGACATGGTGAAAAAAGCTAAAAGGGAATACAGGAAGGTGTGTCAAATGCTCTAGTCTGCATAGTTGCAGCATCTATAGTACGGGGGAAACCATTACTCCAGAAGTGTGTTCTGGAGTTCACAGATTTTGAAGAATGTTGGAAGAGATTTGGCTACTTCAGTGACTCTTACCAGAAGAGCAGCTCCTGTTAGAGCTCTGCCTCCTGGATCAGCACCCCTAGAAAATGGAGGCCAGCCTAAGGCATCCCTACACAACATGTCTGCTCACACCACTGCTGGTTTGGACTCTAATCACTTGCACAGAGAGGTGCATCCAGCAGTGAGGACTGCTGAAGCAGACAGCAGGAGGGAATGGGAAATGTTTCTGTCTTACACAGTAAAAGCCACTGACTCAATCAAAGGGAAAACAGACTTCATCCCCTGCATGAACCAGAATTCAGATGTCAATACAGCACTTCATGTATGCTCTTACCTGACTTAGGCTGAGAAGTGAGCTTTTCCTGGTAACATAAGACGGTTTAAAGACTCAACATTCAACCTCCCTCACCCATTGATCTCATCCTCACATCATCACCGGCAATGAGTCCTATCTCTGGTCATTTCAGTGTGTTAACTTGGTGTACTAGATCTCAGTCCAATCTCACAACAGCCAGCCACTCTTTGGCACTGTCAGGCTCTTGCAGATGTTACCAGTTGTCCTGGTTTCAGCTGGGATAGAGTTAAGTGTCTTCCCAGTAGCTGGTACGGTGCTGTGTTTTGAGTTCAGTATGAGAAGAATGTTGATAACACTCTGATGTTTTCAGTTGCTGCTAAGTCATGTTCATACTAAGTCAAAGATTTTTCAGCCTCTCATGCCCAGCCAGCGAGAAGGCTGGAGGGGCACAAGAAGTTGGCACAGGACACAGCCAGGCAGCTGACCCAAACTGGCCAGCGAGGTATTCCATACCATGGGACATCATATTCAGGAAATAACTGGGTGCCGTGGGGTGGGGATCACCGCTCGGAGTTTAACTGGGTGTCAATTTGTGGTGAGCAATTAGTCTGTGCACCATTTGTACATTCCAATCCTTTTATTATTACTGTTGTCATTTTATTAGTGTTATAATTATCATTATTACTTTCTTCTTTTCTGTTCTATTAAACCATTTTTATCTCAACCCATGAGTTTTACTTTTCCTGGTTTTCACCCCCATCCCACTGGGGGGGGGGGCAGTGAGTGAGGGGCTGCATGGTGTTTAGTTGCCGGCTGGGGTTAAACCACGACACCAGTCTAGCATACATCTCTGAAATGACAGGACTGAACATGACTATGGGGAATGACCAACACACCAGGAACACAGTAAAAGCCCAGCAGGGCCAGGAAATCTTACAGAAAAAGCAGCATCACCTAAGCAGAATGCTGTGGTGCAATTTTATTTCCAGTCTCAGCCTAAGCCATGAGAAAAGCTCAATTTAATTTAGCTGCTGTATGTAGCTCCTTGCGTAGCTCTTAAGGGTTCATCCTCCAAAATGAGGACTAGTGTCCTGACTCAGTAATACACAAACTTCTGTGTCTTCTATGCTGCCTTTTACACTGTCTGCATCACAGCTTGCTCCCTTGTCCACAGACAGGTACTTCTCACTGCTGTTTAAATTCTACTGCATTAAAACGCAAAAGGCAGAAATTGAAAACAGAAGTTGCAGGCCTTCCCAGGCATTCCAGTTTTCAGATTACACAGTGCAGACTGATAGAAACAT
>JANZLQ010000064.1:3864415-3892519 GCA_026212715.1 Elanus axillaris | reverse complement strand
ATTCTATTCTATTCTATTCTATTCTATTCTATTCTATTCTATTCTATTCTATTCTATTCTATTCTATTCTATTCCTAATTCTCTTCCATTTTTTTTCTGCCAAATATGAATGGCATCCACCTCTCTATTTGCAAGAGCAAAATTTCTCCTATATCCCCTGACTTTGAAAGCTCCTGCAGAAATCTTGCAATTTTTGTGTGAGGTACATCAATAGGAATGTAGAGACAATTCTCCAGATGCTGGCTAAACAATTATTGCTTGAGGTATTGTTTATTTTATTTTCAGTGACATTAATGTCAAGATGTTCAGACCAAAGAATAGGCTGTAGGAAACCAATCTTGCCTATTACAGTTAATTCTATGCTATTCCTTTTATGAGCTACTATATCAACTTTGGGCCATCGTATTGTAAGCTCTAGCATCCTCTGAAGTTTTAATCCTTTGGTGTACTGGAGAAGATACTGTTAGTTGTATTAAAACATTATGTATTTTTTTTTACTGAAGAAAGAAACGTAGATGTGATCAATAGAAATGTTTGTATCTGTGATCTTCCAGAAGACAATTTGGGCATAGTCTCCAATAGCAATTGTTAGTCTCAGAGCAAATGATAAATTTGATGGAAAATACGTTCAAACAAATAAATAAAATTACAATCTGTAACAGGGGAACAAAGAATTCAAATTGTACTCACATTAGTAATAAATTTGCAAAGGACAAAAACGCTTTTAGAATTAGAAAGGAAAAGATGTTTAGAAAGGAAAAGAAAGGCTATAATGTAAAATTTCCTTAAAGCTTTTGAATCTTCCAATACAGCAAAGAGTTAATTCAGCTTTCTAGGCAACCAGCATGTTTCAAAGCAGCCTAGCAATGAAGATGTAAGTATACACAAGCTTTGGTTCAGCATCCCAACTACAGAGGATGAGCATGGATAGGCTGATTGCTTAATCCACTTGCACTTCCTGGCTGTACAACCATACCATGGAAGACGGAAGACAGAAAACTACTATGTGGATCCTGAAAAGGTATCATTTAATACAGTTAAAGGACAGAAAGCACCACTAAATTGCTTACTCTTCCCTCCTGCATATCACACTTTATCAGTTTACCCTTTTAATACTGTTATCTTATGTTCTTCTACAGAACTTTGGTGTTAGACATAACAACACAAAGCAGTGTATGCATCTGTGCTAGAACTCCAGGTACTGTTACTTTCCTTTTTGCCAAAATGAGTCACTGCAAGTATGTCTTTTATAAGGACATGAGCAAACTCAGATGGTTGTCAGATCAACCATTCATGACATTATAAAGGACATCTGACCATGACATCAAATTAATTACCAGGACTCAAGATGTGGCATCTACACAGTAGGAGCCTCAAGCATTATACAGACCTTCCATTTTCCTAAGAAATGCAAGTGGTCGGTATCCCCAAGTACTTAAAAAAAGCTTATACTTAAAAGTTTTATCTTAATTATACCCACTGCATTACAACATATAATGATATATGAAGTATTTTCAAAAGTGACTTAATTATTTGCTTTTAATATTCTAATTAATAACTGTAACATATGGAGTAAGGATTTTTCTAACACAGTAAGCTACAACATACCACATGTCAGGTTTACATTTTGTTACTTTTGAAATCCATCCTCTTGTAAGAAATAAATACATCTGAATGATGTCCATAACAGGCCCATGAAAAATGTCCTCTCCCAAAACAAAATCAGAACTCATCTAAGCTTATCTGCTTTTCCTGTTTAGGTACCTGATACTCCATATTTTAAACATGGGGCTTCTAAAAGGGCTGAATCACTTGGGGCCTTAGGACATGAAATACTAAGTCTGTGATCTCTAATTTATGAATTTGAATTCAACACAGATAATGAGATTAAAAAAATTCTTACTGCTGGAACAATATTCATTTCTTTTTGTAAAAATGAATTTAAGATTCCAGTCTGCTCCCATCTGAAAGGAGTTTATTGCAAAAAACACGCATATTAAACACTTTTGTCAGTATCTTTATCATAGCAACTGAAAAAACTTCTACGTGCACTTTGGAAATTCTGCTGTTGCACCATGGAGACAGAAGGAGATTACAAACTTGGTAAGTTTATACTGCTGCTATCTGTGCAGTGAAGAGAAACTGGAATAAAAAGAACTTCTAAAAGGCAGTGATTTAGCATCATTTACTAATATCAAATTTACCTAAAAATTATGTATGCTCCCCCTTTCCTTTATGCTTCTAGCTACATCTATGCATATCACTAAAACGGAAAGAAATGGGAAAATGTACCAAACCAGGAAGAACTGGTGCAAGCCACATATGTCTGCCATCGGTTGTGTCATTTACTCTGTCAATTAGTTTGTCTGGAGTTCGGATGTCTCCAGATACATCTTCTAAAATGTTGACACTATCTGGAAAAGCAGCAATATCTGAAAAAAACTTTAAGCATAAATAACTGAAAACAACATTTCAGAAACACCATATTTAAAGTTCATGATTGCTCTTTCATATTCCATGAGCGAGTATTCATCACTACAGCAGTAAAACTTAAAAATACTCTGACTACTTCACATAGGTAGCTGAGGAACTTGGGAGCACATTTTTAAAACCAGGACAACCCTTACAGATTCTGGCATTCAAAATTATTTTTCAGACAGGAATAAATTAACTAGCTGCATTTAATTTATTTTCAAATATGTATTTACAACTTCATCAATAAAGTTCCCTTATCAGGAATAGGCACTTCCCAGCTTTTTTGTGACAAAGCCCCATTTTTTTAGCACAAACTTGTGAAAACTCCTCATATGAAACATATCTCAAGAAAAGTATCCCTGCAGGAGGTAGTCATCAGTCAGATTAGGTTCCATTCGAGTTCCTCAAGGTTTGTCATAAAAATCAGTAACTGTCTAATAAAGCCTTCTTTCAGTTCTTTGAGAGGGAAAGATTAAACCTTCTATTGAACAGGCTTTCTAGGTAACCAGAATTTCTCCATAAGAGAACATTTATGTTAAAAACATACGTATGTTAAAGACATGCAAAGAAATGTGGATGGATGGCACTGCCTTCAGAATTATAAATCCCTAGCAATCCAGTTCAAGGGGCATTAATTTCCACTTGTCCTGCTTTCTAAAAGGCCTGAGTCTGTAAGTATTTATAAAGAATTTAAAGGAATAACACAGCAATGCTTCAACTGTTTAAGAAAAGCTTGCTCCAGACTCAGTGCTGAATTATCACATTTAGTACTGCACTAAGACAAATATGCTCTTTTCAGGATCCTATCTATCCAAGTAACACTACTGGACAGGCAGAAACAGGCGATCCTTCAAAATGAGCTGAGGTATCTTTACCTGGCATTGTATTGTACTGTAAAGACATACTGTTTAAAAGCTAAGGATCCCTTGTTCTTAAAAACAAATTGTTACCACTTTTCAATTTCAAATGCTTCTTCTCTGTTACAGATGTTTTAAGTTCATCATGTATCATACAAGATACAAATAAAAACAGCACTGAGGAAAAAGTCTTTATTACCTTTTTCACTGTATCCTCTATTTATTAGGCAATGAGGATCCTTAGAGACATACAAGTCATGCAGTAACCATGCTTTTTATCCTTTCTAAATGGCTAAGAAACTGTTTCTTCCATGTGACTGAACTACATGAATTATATGTTGGGGTACGAAGCTTTCAGCTCTTAAGAGACTTTAGCTGATGTAGAGCACTGAAGTGAAACCTTGATAACTATGAAGCTTTCAAACATGTCCTTCATTCCCTCTGTTGGTTACCCAGGGAATACTGAATGAAATTCAAAGTCTCAACCCTTATCTTCATGACTGGATTGGGTGTCTAGAGTAGCCTAAACCTCCAGAACAAGAGTTAGGAAAAATGTCTTTCTTGTAGCACAATGAAAGATTCCATAACAAAGAACTGAGCTTAACCTCTTCTTATGAATTTATAGCTCATCAAACTTTCTGGTCCTTCCATACTATAGAAGAAATAAATGTTGACAGCAAAAAATACCATAACCTTTTTAAGCCTTCCCTTCTCTAACTTTGTCCTGCTTTGTTGGTGCATCCCATTCAGAGAACAAATGTTCTGAAAGTATAAAGAATACATTAAAACATATGGAAGCAAGTATCATCACACAAATTTAGAGAAATATAAGCAGAGTAATCACATGGGATAAACTGGCAATTTGGAAGAAGTAGCAAGTGATGCCATATGATAATTTGCCAGGGAGCAAACTGTCTATCTGAAAGGGATAGAGGTGTTTGGTCTGTAGAAGGATACTGTTTTCAGTTAGTAAGATTTGGTCTCCATGTTCATCAAACAACTCAAGTCCGTTCAAACCAATGTAGTATGGATCACCCCAACTTGTCAGAAGCTGAAACTGGAAAACAACTAAAAAGCAAAAAGCTATTAAGGAAAATTTTGATAGTGATACTTTGTCCTAGCAGACTATTTAATTTGCAGTTTCAAAAATTATTGTGCAGCCCACATCTTGATGTCAGACACTCTTATCTGCAGTTTAAGACAGTGAAAAAAACCCTGTTTTTCACTTCTGACTTCACTATATCTTAAACATCTCTGAATAAACTATTTTAAGACAAGAAGTCTGCCTTTTCTATCACTGATAATACACACACAAATGTACATCTGCAGGTGGCACAACTAGGCACAAGTCTATATATGTTTACATATACACATGTTCATATCTGTTCTTCCATCAGATGAAGAACTACTGAATTTTTTTATTGTGTGTCTTACCTCCTTGTACACTGCAACTTATTAACACTATAGCTCCTATTTGGAGCCTTTACTGCCTTCCTATGTTTCCTGAATATGCCTTTGCCTGGTTTTGAATTATATGGGTGATAATCAGCCAGCAAATATGCCCCTAAACTGAATGGCAGAAAACATAATGATGGAGTCTGTGCTGTCCATTTCTCTAATGGAGCACTCATTTGTATCTCTTTGCTCTACCCTGATATTGATTTTCATGAAACTGGTAGGAAATAAGTATTGCTGAGACCTCATTGTCTGCAAACGTGGTTAGAATAGCCTGATGGATTTAAAAGTTCCATCAAATAGATGGTTGGCACGACAGTAAGTATTATCACAAAAGGCTGTGCTTATCTAGGAAAACTTAAGCTTAAAAAGCCACAAACATTAAGAAAAATTGCAAAAAAATTACACAGTTCTGATCAACTTTAATAAAGATATAAAATGAGACAAACATTCAAATATATGCAGAAGTATGAAGGCTACTTCTATCTTTGATAGACTGGCTGGATACTTGCTAATGGACCTCTAGCTCTAGCTTGGATGGATTATAAAAGGCAGGAGAAAAAGCTACCAGAGTATCTGAAAACAGGTCACACATTCATATATTATGTTTCTTGTTTTTATTCTTAGTTCATACTTAATGGAAGGCTTTCTCATATTCTTGGTATCTTGTTAATTTCTTAAAGCACCAGAAACTGTTGGATTCAGAAAGCTCAGGACTCATAACCATATTATACAACTCTAAAATATTCTATATGACAAATAAGAAAATAACTGAGAAGGATACAACCACATGGCATTAAGGGTGCTTCGTAGTCCATACTAGCCTGTTCTGTTCTCTTTGAACCAGTCCTGCCAAAAAAACCAAGACAAAATAGTTTCTGTATGTACCCTTGGCTCATTCAGAAAAGAAGAGAACAAACTGAAAGAACTAAGCCTCCACAAACACCACCCCCAACCCCCCCTGCCTGCAATTATGGACTAGATTGTCCTCTGATCTCAATAAAATCTCATTAACTGTATATAGTTAAAAACCAATGAAACATTTTGCTCTAAGTGCTTCATATTTTCATCCAGGTGCCTCATACAATTGGCTTCAACAGAGAATATGAAAGAATACTAAACAGTTAAGAGAAATTGTGTGGTTCAGATAGCAAAAACATCCTACTTTACCTCCTTTGTACTTTATTAATCAGCTGGGGCTGCAGATAGTCAAGAAAGAGAATTTCTTGGGCAAAGTCAAAATGGCAGTTGCCTGGTCCCTTGCGGATAAGAAAACCCTCTGGTGGGGAGATGCTGTGACCATCCAGCAACACATGGACTACCTTAGCCTTGTTTAAAATAACATAAGATTACATGACATGACATGACATTACATTACATGTACATAAAATAAAATAGATCCAAAACAATTGCATTCACTTCAGAGGCTGAAATAATTTCAGTAATTTTTAATTCCTCTATAGTATGACATCGTTTGGCAAAAGAAAGCCTAAACCAGCAGATACCAGTTGCAACCCATAGTGTGCAATTCAGAGCATCATAGCTGACATTGATGGGGATGGGAGAGGTAAGGAATTGGGGGAAAAAACAAACAAACAAAAATGTACTGAAGAGATCCTTAAATTACTGCATCTCAACAGATCTCAGCAAACTCAAGCTTCCTTTCTTCACTGAAAGGGTTATCAAGCATTGGAACAGGCTGCCCAGGGAAGTGGTTGAGTCACCATCCCTGGAGGGATTTAAAAGACGTAGATGTGTAGATGTGGCGGACAGGGTTGCGTGGAGGACTTGGCAGTGTTAGGTTTGCAGTTGGACTCAATGATCAAAGGTCTTTTCCAACCTAAATGATTCTATGATTCCTGAGCCTGCAGCAATATATACACACATCAACAGAATGGAGAGACTCGGCTTTCAGGTCAGCATATGTCACAAAACTGATTTGAGGAGGCAGTTAGTCATCATGCACCTGAACGTACTGCTAGATCAGGCCTGATTGCTCAGCATTGGCTGAAGCTAGCCTTTAATCACATAACCCAGTGCTCTCTCTCAAGCAGAATCTTTTGTGTCTCTGTTGCATTTCTAGAAAGCCTGTATTTCACAAGTTCTATTTATCTTTGTGGCAGGTGGCATTGGACATTCCCAGGATCATGCAAACTCCTCTACCAAGCAGTGCTGTATGTAGCCTGAGGGCATATGAATAAAGAAGAGGTACCCGTACCAGGCAGAAACAATTGAGCCTTGTCCACATCATAGATGCATGCATGTCTTATACAATCTCTGAAGATTAAACTAAATAATTCAGGTATACTTATTCAGATGATGCAGGAGTCCAGGCCCCTTCACCCTCCCTGTTAGCACCATCTGGTGTTGTATGCATGATCCCAATCACATTCAATCATGCAGCAACAATTATCACTGCATCTTGCCCTGAAATATGTTAAATATAACTTAACATTAATCAGAAGCAGCATTTATTGCACTGAGTCTTTCACTAACTACTGGTTAGGGAAGGAATAATAGCTCTAAAATATAACAAGATGGCTGTATAACTGGCACTATGATTAAAGCTTGCTGATTAATGGACTGAACTAAAATAGATTAATTTAGTTAAGAAAAGACTTAGTGTAGTCTAAAGGTAATGTGAGTCAGTTTTCTAATCTTTGGATTTTATACTGACTGATGTATATATGAGAATTTGAGGTTAACTTAGTTTTATATGCAAATATTTAATTCTCATTATTAGGATTTCTATTAAAAATAGATATGCAATATTTATAGTTAAAATTCCCATTTCAGGTGTCTATCTGAGAAGAACTTTAAAACATTCAGAGTTTCCTGCAAAGTCTGTATATTATCAGTGACTTGATATTCATAACAGTTTTCACATTTTTTCCATTTGTAAAGATTTTTTATTCAATTACTATTTCAATAAGTTACACATGCAATATCCCAAAAGCAAATAATTTTCAAGAATTTTTTTTTTTTACACAAACATTTCTTGATTTGAAAACCTCAGGTACTGTACTGGAGTAGAGGAGATGCTCAGTTCATTTCCAAATAGCATGAAGATTAATTAGAAGGGAATGTTTGTACGAGTACCAAGTATGGAGAAATAACTATTTCTGGTTTCATCTTTAATACGCTTGGGAGCAAAGAAAGGAAATATCCTTTCCACATCAGAAAATCTTCTGCATGCTACTTTCCAGCTGGATCAGTCTGCCAAGCTAAGGAGAGGAAGTGAAAAACCCACTGAAATACACTTTCGTTTAGGAAACACATATTGAATGGGAAGTCTAGAGACTTTGAGATGAAATCTTACCTATTATACCCCAGCTGCTTATATTTATGTGCCCTTTACAGCCCTCATTTCTAAGTAATTTTCATCATCTGAGAAGGCACTCAACCGTCACACATAGCATTTTACAAATCGCATAACAAAGCTTTCACAAGATAATTTTTCATAGAAATAGCACACAAGCCTTCATTTTGACAGTTCACTGCCATTACCTCCTCATACTAAAGCTGTGAATAGAATCCACCAGTCTAAGCTGCCTAGCAAATCATTATATCTCATACCCCAGGACTGTTTCTTACAAGGAACAGCAATACTTCAATAGACAGATGTCATGATGCCCTAGGTTTATAGTCTAAAGCTTCTTCACTGTGGCCCAGCAGATATCTTTCATCCTCAGGTTTCCAAATAATTTATTTCATCCTTTTACAGGACTGCAGGTATGAAGTCCTCATTTAAATTTTACGCACTAACTGTTAAGGGACTTAAAGGTGTGCCACCTGCATGCATACTTTGTCAGACTCACCTCTTTTTCCAACCTAGCAAAGTAAACTGTGAAAATATACCTTCCTTTCTTTCTTGGTTTGGCCTCCAAAGACCAAATTCCATGTTAGATTTTAGGGATTTGGCTATTTCTTTCCCTCCTTTAATAATTGAGACACACATACAGTGAGTTGAGAGCTCCCTGAGAGCCCTTTGAGCTGTATCACTCTCGTAGGGGAGTCCTTTCTTTATGCCAAATCATATCAATTAAGTAACAGATTGTTGTGGTTTAACCCAGCAGGCAGCTAAACACCACACAGCCGTTTGCTGTGGGATGGGGGAGAGAAATGGAAAAGAGGTAAAACTCATGGGTTGAGATAAAGACAGTTTAATAGGACAGAAAAAGAAGGGAAAACAATAATAATGATAAAAGGATATACAAAACAAGTGATGCACAATGGAATTGCTCACCACCTGCTGACAGATGCCCAGCCAGTCCCCAAGTAGCGGGCGACCACCCCCCAGCTAACTCCTCCCAGTTTTATTGTTCAGCATGACGTCATACGGCCCTTTGGCCAGTTTGGGTCATCGGTCCCGGCTCTGTTTGCTCCCAGTTTCTTGCCCACCCCCACCGCCCTGCTCATTGGGAGGGCAGTATGAGAAGCTGAAAAGTCCTTGACTCTGTGTAAGCACTGCTCAGCGACAACTAAAACATCAGTGTGTTATCAACATTATTCTCATCCTAAATCCAAAACACAGCACTGTACCAGCTACTAGGAAGAAAAGTAACTTTATCCCAGCCAAAATGAGGACACAGATTTTACTAAAACCCCCTAGTTGTTATAGAGGGTCTATGTTGAGATGGTAAATTCAACGCTTCTGAACCCTCCAATGTGTCAAACAGGTTGGGTTAATGCAATGTATTAAGAAATCAGGTGCCATAGGTTAAAATTTCTAGATCAATTGTGGCTTAAATGAAGGATCTTACGCTTTGGCCCTCTGGGAGTCTTTGGCCAGTCTTTGGCACTCAGCAACATCCCAGGCTGATATTAAAAGATGTCAGGGCTCTTCTTTCTGTGGAGAGGGAACATCTCTCCATACATTTATGTGGTCTTCATATTAAAGCAATTCCTGGAAGGTAAATTTACACAAAGAAGCAGTTCTGCAACTTTAGCCACTATCTTGCCCTATGATCCTGTGAAGGATCCATGCCTCCAACTTAAATTCTACAATTTTTTCCAGAACTTTACTTATCCTTTTTGTCCTGTTTCTCTCTAGTTTAATACATACCAACATTTTTATTCTTATTTATTGACTGAGTTTGGACATCAAGAATGCAACAGTTATATGTGAAGGGGAAGATCTGGAAACAAATGGATTCGTAAACTTTCTATGCAGTGAACAGCAACTACTTCTTCATTACTGTGCATATATAGCCTCTGAGAAAAACCAGGGGAATAAGGAACAGACAAACTCAGAGTGCCAGCAAGATGTAACATTATCTCCAACAGGTGTCAACTGCCAGTCAATTCCAATAATTCAATATGAAAAAAAAATATAAACCAAGCAATTTGGAAAAAGAACGGAGGTATGTTACACCATTTTAGCTAAACTATTTTAGCCAAACTGTTTGAAGATGTCAACTTTCCCTAATAAACACTGGAGTTCTCGAGACTCTTCTTGCTTCTTGGAAAAGGTAGTATTGATTGACTGGCCTTCTGTAACTTACCTAAACAGAATTTCTGTTGGAGAAGTATCCCTGTTCTATCATTCCATGTGTTCCAGGAAAAAAAGAGTCATATGGTAGGCCTAAATACCAGATACTGAGAGGATAGCACTTTAGAATCATGTATCTTGAAAATAATATGTGCTATTGTATGTGTCTCTTAGAAAAATCAGCTGTGAAGATTTCTTTAAACTATTTCTGGCTTTTTTTCAATATTTGCTGTTTGTGGAGACTGAAATGCATTATACCTGCCACAAAATTCAGACTCAGACAATCTAGAAAGATTTATGGTGTTCCATTAAGGCAGCTGTATTCATTCATCACAGTACCAATTTTCCAATGCACTGCTGTATATTTTTGCTGGCAGTGCTCTTTTTCTTTTACTTACCCCTCTATAGGTATCCTCTGGAGATTTATTATAGTTCCAAAAGCGAAGCCCTGCAATACTTTCAATTTTATCAAAATGGATTGTAAGCAGATGATCTTCTCCAAAAGAGAAGGGAATGAGCCACATATGGTCATCCTCTACTGTGATATTAGTCCCATCTATTAACCTACAAAGAGAAAAATCCATTAGCTGCAAAAAAAGAAAAGCTTGAGAAAAATCATGAAAATCAGCTATCTACCAGGTGTTATTTTTTTTGTAGATGCCAATTCCAGCTCCCAGGGCTTATTGTGCCCATGTGCTTAAAGTTAAAAAGCACAGTAAACATAAAAAATAATGTGATTGTTGAATTAAAGGCAGTGGGGGGAGAAAAAACAGTATTTCCTTTAGCTGCACCCATTTGAGGAAAAACAGAAAAATCCTTAGGTTTTCCCTGTGTGAACAGGGGCAGGAAGAGAGGAAAGCTCAACTACTTTTGTAACAAAATGGCCAAAGGCAAAACTCTAAGGCCCAGACACAATATAACTTATTAATAAAGTTCCATGCCTAAACTGGTATATCTGGCAATTTGCAATGTGTTATTATGCCAATTCAACTATACTGAATCCAACAAGGAGCTGGATGGCAGCTGGCTAACCCAGAGAAGAAGCAGAGTTTGTTCATGTCCTTCTTCATGCACACAGTTAGGCACATTCCTACTTTTTTAAAAAGCTTACTGTTAGCATGACAATGTCTTTTCATAAGAGCACAGACTTCAGGCTTACTTGATAAAGTTATTTCCATTATTTCCTCATTTTGGAATCCTGACTTTAAATTCTTCTACCACAAACTACAGCACACAAAGATGGGGTAAAGGACAAGATGAAGTAATTATCTACTGTAATTACTTTGGTACACTGCCCTATGTACTTACTATTTATTTAAAAGTTTAATGGAAGAATGAGTGCCAGACTTGGCAGTTCCTTAAAGGAAAAGGTTTGAATAATGACTGTATCACAGAGGAACTGATTACGGATCCCACGAGAGAAGATATAATCCTTGACTTGGTCCTGAATAGTACACAGGACCTATTCCAAATGCTACAGCTGAAGAGCACTGTAGTGTACTCAAATTCAACAAGCTTGCAGAAATATCAAAAGCCAAAAAAGCCCCTATTTCTTGTGCCCAAAAAGGTTCTTAAGCAAAAATGACAAAGTACATAAAAAAAAAAAGAGTAACAAAATAAAATGAAATCATTATATAGAGCAGAGAGAATATTAAGGGACATCATACTAGAAGCACAGAACAAATGTATCCCACTTACTAAGAAAGATGTTAGAAAGAGGGAGGACTTGAAAAATCAAAGCCAGTCTGGCTCAGTGGCAGGAAAAAGAAAGGTATTACAAGCCATCTTTCAACAAAATTAATGATCAAAACCCCCTAAATTGATAGGATCATAAACTCTGGAAGGCTAAGTGCGTATGCACAGGCCAAAAAAGAGTATGAAGGCTAGCAAGCAAAAGGTACCATAAATAAAATTCCTCAAATATATCAGGAGCAGAAAGCCTGCCAGAAATTCTGTAGGATCAACAGATGACGAGACTGGAAAAGGAGCACTCAGAGAAGATAAGACACTAACAGAAAAGCTAAATGAATTCTTTGCATCTGGGTCCATCATGGTGCAGTATTGAGAGACTCCACCACCAGAATCTCTTCATCACAGGGGATTTAATGGGAAGATTTCTTAGATCTTGGTCCCTACAGAAGAGATTTTCATACAAATAGGCAGAAGAACCAACACATCATATACAAGTAAGCTTGACATCTGTATTAGTCAGATTAGCAGAAATTGCAAGGAACAGAGTTAGTGTACATGTAGATAAATACAACATTCTAAGGAAGGAAGGCTCAACAAAGACTTTGAAAAGTCCTAGTTCATAAACCTATTCACAGACCACAAACATGCCAGAGGACAGGATTACAACTGAAAATACCCTTTAAAATGGAGATACAACTTGAAAACAACAGGATACAGCTTCAATAACAACCAAATGCCAAGTCCTCTCCAGACCTATAGCCTATGATTTCTATACTGCTACCATTTAGGAAACACAAGTTAATTTGAGGAAGTATACTTGTCAATGAATAAAATTTCACTGGAATTACAAAAAAAAAAAAAAGCTGCAGAATTGCGAAAAGAATAGCACCTATTTGTGTAATTCCCTAATACATCCTCACCCTTTGCTAACTTGAAAATTTTCCTTGAAATTATCCTGAAATCCTGCACAAATATCACTGCATATGCATAGACAGATGCTACAGAACATCCACATTTCTGTCTGGAAAGTCCTTAGCAGAGATACCAACCAGGCATATTACTATCTCCTAACTCAAACACCATCTTTTGGAAACATCTCATTCATGTTTCTACAACAAGCTGTTCTTGGGTAGCTTGTGAAATCCAAGAATGAGCAGTGATGGTATGAAAATCATGTTTGCATTAACATGTTTTAACATAATAAAAGTTTATATAATTCCATCACTTTATAAAGTCTGATGTGAAATGCATCTAAAATTGATAAACTCCAAAACTGTTTGTGGAAACAACAGGTGCAAAAGGGAAAAAAAGAGCCCTGCAGAAAATGCTTGGACAATCCAACTCTTTCACTACTTACTTTTCTAATGTTCTGGAATCTCCTGTATACTCTGAAAGATCATTTAAGTCTTGGGGCGAAGCAGAAATCTGTTCCGTACTTATTTTTAATGCATGACCATTTTTTCCTATCACTTCAAGTCCTGTGAGTCCGAGGTAATGAGAGTCTCCCCAGGTCATGGTAAAATTCAGTTGAAGGCCTATATAAAAGAATATACATATAATATATCCATGCACATACTTACTAGTTTTAAGTAAGGAGCCAATGTAAGCATGCATGTAAGCCCCACCAATTAGCAGGATGTGTAAATTGTTTAGATTAAATAACTTTATATGCTGTATTTGGATACTTCCTGGTTTGCATGCCTACCTCCATGTAATAGCATAGTATCTTCCGTAAATCTGTGTTAGACACCTTTAGTGGGCTACCAACATCTTGTTCACTTGTAACTATACAACTCCTGATCAAGCATGTTATCAAGTGTCTCATTACTAAGATTGTAGACTGACAGTAATTCAAAGATACATTTAAGCAGATACATGACATATTTTGTGATTATGCAGACACAGAGAAGACCTATTAGTCTAAAGTCTATCTATTGTCTTTTGTGAGCTAAATGACTATATAGATTTATATAAATTCAGTATCTCATAAATCCATAAATTGTTAGAGAATACCAACTCACAGTTAAACCAAAAAAACAAATTTGGTTTACTAATGTGTTTAGGTTACTATCTTCATGTCAGAACTGGACACATGGAAGTGTTTTAATGGGACAGCATTAGTGAAAAGCAGCAATGTTCATTAGCCTGCATCTCCAGAAAATAAATAGGAAAGAAAAATTGGGCAGACAAAAGATCATATGTGTATCTTCAGATCCACCTGTTTCATGCCTTACTGAAAAATTATAAATGTCATATACAGATATAGCAAGTAATATTCTAATCTGATCAGGTTCTATAAAAATCTATCACTGTAAATTAAAAATATCTTTCCTTTCACACATTACAGAAGCCCAGAAATAAGCAGGTTGGATAATGTCTAAGGAAGCACCAGTAGTCATGATGCCCTGTAAAACAAACAAGCATTAAACCTAGTGAGCCATCCAGCCCAACTACCTCTAAATAGCCATAGCACTTTACACGAGACTAAATCTCGATATACACATAAATTCACTTGGTTGTAAGATCTCATTAGCATTTGTAAGGACACTAAGAAATAAATAGTTCTATTAGCTGACAAGTTTGGAGCTATGGCTATATTGATATTAGGTGCTATTCCCAAGGCCATTGCTAAGACTAAACTCGCTTAGTATACAAGCATGCAAGAGTTCTCAGGCAAAACCAGAGTATATTTTCAAACAAAATGGAAAAGTTAGGGTGAAGCAGCTATCCACACAAGGTTTAGTATTCACATCACCATGCCAATGCCTTCACAGAATGTCAGACTGATGCAGGGTGGAAGGGACTTCTGGAGGTCTCTAGTCTGACTCCAAACTCAGAGCATGTCCATTAGATTAGATCTCTCAGGAGTTTATCCAGTGAAAGTTTGAATGTCTCCAGGGCTGGCAGATTTCAAAACCTCTCTGAACCCCCGTTCCAATATTTGATGGCTCTCCGGGAGAAAAAGATTTCCTAATACTTAGTTGGAAATTCTTGTCTTCTATCTTGTTGTTTCTGCTGCCTCTCAACCCAATCCTACGTCCATGCCCGAGAATGGCCTGGATCTCTCCTTTCTATGTCCTCCCAATAGCTATCGACAGCAAGATTTCACCTTGTCTTCTCCAGGATGAACAAACCAACCCAGCGCTCTCATGCTTTTCTCACATCGGGTACTCCAGCTGCCTGACCACCTTGGTGACCCTCCTTCCCTAGAGTCACACCAGTATGTCAATTTTCTTCTTGTCCTAGGGAGCTCCATACTTAACACAGTACTCCAAATACAGTCTCACAAGTGTCAAATACAGGGAAAGAATCCCTTTCCTTGCCCAGCTGGCTGCACTCTTATTTTTGCATTCCAGGAGGCAGCTGGCTGCCTTTACTGCAAGGCCACACTTCTGACTCTTGTTTAACTTGTGGTTTTACAAGGACTTCAGGCCCTTCAGTGCAAAGCCACTTTATTAGACAGCTGGCCCCCAGCCTGTCCTGTGGCATGGGTTATTACATCCCACACAAAGGTCTTCGCATTTGCCCTGAACTTCATGAGGTTACATTAGGTAACATGCTGAGATTACCATTTCTTCAGCCTGTTGAGGTCCCTCTGAAAAACAGCCTTGCCCTCTAGCATATTAACCACTCCCTTCTGTTTGGTATCATCCACAACCTTGCTGAGATTGCACTTTATCCCATCATCCAAGTTCTTTAAAAAAAAGACATTAATCAGTGCAGACTATAGTAGTATTGATTCCTGAGGGTCCTCCCTAGTAACTAGCCGCTAGCTGGACTTCGTACCAGTGATCATCACACTTTGAGGCACTATTTCTCCTTGACATCATAACTAGTAGCAGGACGAAAGAGATGAAAACTACCTACAATAGGTCAAGGATACAAATCCTCAGTGACTCCATGCATAATTTATTACCAGGAGTCCCAGATGAAAAAGGCAGTACTGATCCTAAGTTTTGCACAATTCCCAGTAATTTCCCGGAATGAGAAGAAGCAAGAGGACTTTCACTCCAGGTCTAAGAGACCACCCCACAGAATAAGGAGAACAAGGAACAATATACACAGGCAGGACAGGGTATGCAAAAATCATTGGCAAAAATCAGGTTGTAGCTTCTAGTTGGTTTATTTGCTTTTGTGCAAGGTCATTTACAAAGACAGCCCCTTGTAGCAATGAATGGCAATTTTTTTCACTGCAAGAGACTAAATTGGAGTTTCTTTTGAGTTTCATAAGACATGGAAAGCCTCCCTTAAATACAGCTAGCTTACTCCACCTCTTTCCCTGCAAGAACTCGTGGAAATCAGGACCTCTTTGTCTGGTAGAGACAAGTTAGTCCAATCAGCTGATTAACAATATCTTGTCAGCGTGAGACACTGCATCTGCTGAGTTCTGAATCACACCCTCACTACCTTTTTCACCCATTTTGAGAAACTGGAGGAGGGAAAGGCATCTTAAGTTCACAGATACGAATTGTTCACAGACATGTTCATAGATAAAAGTTCACAGAACCAGATATATTTCATAGGTCATAGATCACAGATCATAGGTATAGTTCACAGTTGTGTGGCTGACTAAGCCACAGCATTGTGTATATATTTTCAGAGAGTACATCACAGGTTGCTAAAGACTGTATGCCAGGCCCAAGAACCCAGTTTCTCTTGTGCTGGTCAAAGGACCAGGAACTGATACTGAAACCTCTGGGCCATCCAGAAGCTCTATGGACAATAATTTAAAGACCCATAGAGAGTTGGTTTTCTACAAGATAAAGAAATCAGGTATTTTAAGTATGGATATAACATTCTGGTCTACCTATACTATAGGGTTTCTGTTGTCAATCTGATCTGAGAAATTCAGTCAGTCTACATAAATACATAGGATTGGGAGGGAATTACTGGGTAAGGGACACCGCTATTACAAATCCCATTCAGGGACTAGGCAAATGGCTAGTGTTATTATTCTCAGATTAAAAGCCAACTGTTACAATATAACATTCTAAATGCCATAGTAAACAAAGCTTCTGCCTTAAATATTCTATTACTCTTCTTAATTCTAGACCTGACATCTGTCACAGAGTTCTGTACAGCTCGGACAAACCAGATCCTCCTTGATAACATGTTAGGGGGGAGGGTGGTTAAGCAAGAAGTAAATATAAGAACTTACATTTTCCAGTAAATATTCCTGCTTCCTTGGGTATACATTCAGAGAGAGGATCTGGCTCTTGAACCTAAGAAGTAAACCAACAGGCACAATGAACATGCATATCATATATACATTACAGACATATTGTTTATAAAGTGGGGTTTTTTTGGTGGGGGGTTTCGTCTGTTTCTTTGGTTTAGTTTTGGGGTTTTTTTTACATCCAGCCTTTTGTATATCAATCTCCCCTTTGCCTCACCACCCAGGCTGTCCTGCAAATAATGGAAAACATGCCCCAAAATGTAGAAGATCATATGGATCCTTAGAAAGTCAAGAGTCTTAGAGGGTTTTTTTGTTAGTGCATATATGAGTGTTAAATGGGAGACTCCCTAATGTGGGCTACCTATTCTCAAAGAGGCTGAAAATCTTAAGTCACTCTTATTTACTTGCAGACTGCTAAAAGATAATATGCTGTATTTGCTACATGTTGAAAATATGTTGCAGAGACAAGAAGTCTGGAAGTTAAGGCTGCAGAGTGCCACCACAATTCCTTCTCAACAATCAAGGGGTAGAACAAGCAAGAAAACTTGTCCAAAAGCTTGCATTTGTTCTTTGACAATATTAATTAATAATAACCTATGCAATTCAGCATGGCACACCAGAAAGTGAATAAACAGATGACAAAATTTCCTGATTATACTGGGGCAATTTGGGTAGTAAAGACAAAGGACAAGTACAAAGGGTTGCAGTTAGACTTCATTTCATTGAGTGAGCATGATAAAATGGCTAATTATGTTCACTGTAGGTAAACGTAAAAATGCTACACATGAGGAAAACAATCCTAACTTTACATATACAGTATTGGTCTCCAAAGAAAATAATAGCAGGTTAGAAAGAAATCTTGGCATTATTAGGAGTAGTTCTACAAAAACGTCAGCTCAATCCTCATTAGTAGTCAAAAAGCCAGATTGGAAATTAGAAATCCAGACTCCATCTCTATAGTTTTATTCATCATTAGAAGTAGACTTCCTGTCACCCAGAATATATCAAATGGACCTACATTGTGCCTAAAAAAAAAAAAGACTTGTCAACACTTTTGTCCTGCAGCTATATTAGATCTGTGCAGTATAACCACTGACATCCTGGATCTTATGTGTGTATGTTCCCAGACTGCAATATACTTCATGTAGTAGCACATGTCCTCATGGTAATTAAGTAGGTGAAACTGAACAAAAACTGGATACTGAAAAAAACACGCACAGATAACCTACAGAAGGTAGAAAAAAACCCTCCTATTGGGGATACTCTGTCTTTGACATGTGATGCCTTTTCCTCAGAACAACTTTAAAATACCAGCCTGGGAATTAAAATTTGCAACTCTACTGAATATCAAAACCCAAGGATGCAATAAAGCTACTGGTTTTATAGAATGTAGAATAATGCCCTCCCTTGCAGGCCATAAACTGTCTGCGCCAAGCCACCTTATGACCTCTTTTCTCCCTTGTCCTCCTTTCTTGGCTACTCAGATCTCTTAATTCCACTGGTGTGCACTAACTTTTCTTTCAGATATGGTCTAATTTTCTACTATTTCAACTACTCCTACTTGTGAACATTGTCCTACCTGTGTTCTTAGATCCTTATAGCTAGAACAAAATACCACCATAGTACAGGAGTTATTGGAAAAGCAATAAATAGTAAAAAGTATTACCATGCTCCTACACCTGGCCATACTGTATAGCACCTTCCATGTGAGGAATAACTAAAGTAGGACTAACCATCCTGGAAAAGAGAGATTTAGAAGATATTGTAACAGATGGGCGGAAATCTCTTGAGTGGCTTGAAGAAGGGAGTGGGGAATAATTGTTTATTTTCTTCCAATACATAAAACAGGGGACATTAAATGAAGCTAGAGACAAACAGAAAGAGGTTCTTTGTGCTATGCAAGTTAAGGGAAACTTACCACAGAGCATTTTAAGTTGTAAAAGTGCATGTGGTTTCAAAAAGCTAGTGGATGAATTAGTGCAATAAAAATCCATAGCAGGATACTAAACGCAGAGGTTAAGTCAAAAAGTCCTTGTGAGACAAATTTCTAAGGGCTGGATGAGTGTTTCAGAGAAACAGCACTGCATGTTTGCTTTATTCTTATATTCTCCCTAGGCATCCACTCCTGGCCACAGTCAGAGTTGGGTCAAGTGCTCTAGTTACAGGTCTGACCTGCTATAAAAGTTGACATGTTAAGGATTACTGGATTCATGGCAAGACAGATGACCATGGATAATATTGACAAGAAAGAAAGACACTTCTGTAAGAGCTTTTGAAAAGCTCTGTAGTCAGTGCAGTAAAACACTCCTTCATCCACTGAAGATGCTACAGGAAAAAAGGGTGAACGATCAACAGGTAGAGACTGTTCAAAGCCAATAGTAGTCTGGATGACAACTTTATGCTAGGGAAGACAAATCATCTAGTAGATCTGTGTCATTCTGATAGGATAGTACAAGCATCCATCTACAAAATCTTGATGGTACCAGCAAATACAGAATGACAGGGAGACCAACAGCTTTTGTTATTACATTGCTGATACAGCATGTTTCAGAGTTGGAAAAGGAGTATGAAGAGCATCACAGATGAACAGCAAAATAAAAGGCAGAAGCTCTGAGTAAGGGCCAGACAGTCCAGGTCTAGGCTTCTGCAATGGAAGCGGTCCTGGTGAATGCTCACAATAAACAAGTGATCAAGAAAGGTGAACTTCAATTTGTGTTCATGAGATCCTGCACTGCATGAAGTGTCTAAACAGCTTATGATACCACAATCAAAGATGGGACCAAAATTACTGTTGCCAGTGTTAACTAGCACTGGAGAAGTCAAACAGAGTCACTGACTCATGATCTTAACAGTGAGATCAAATTCCAATGTCATGACATTTCCCTTTGTCTTACAAGCCACCAGGAGAAGAGGGCAAGACAGAACAGGAAGGCTTGACAACAGCACAAGGCTCATTAGGAATTATATATCACTAGGAGCACTTTAGCTGAACCAGCTGGAATTTGGATTGATTGAGCTTTGGATCTCCTCACAGCTTTACAAGTAAGAATGTGTCCTCTAGAAAAAGATAACCTCATTGAAGCAACAGTAGGTGTTCATGAAGATTCTAAGAAGGTAGAAGATGTGATGGAAATCAGGTCAAAGACTGCCCCACACCATATTAAGCAGAAAATCTTGCAGGATCTTTGCTCAGACTCTGGACTGTTGGGCTGGAATGGTATGAGGCAAGACTCCAGTGCTTGAAAATATGGCCTTCCTCCAAGCAGTAAACTATCTACTGTATGGAATAGTAGAGGGGCATTTTTATGCTGCAAAATGCACACAGACCTGTGGAGATGCTAGTCAAAAAAAGGAAAGGGAAAAATAAGGGGACTGTTGAGAGGGGCAGATCCTTCTCATGTGAGATACTTAATTTGTGGAGGAAGAAACAAGCAAGAGTATACTCTGTGTGGAAAACATGGAAAAATCTTTGGTTTGGAGTGACAGGGAGCACAGCTACCCATTACATGAATAACAGTAAAAATCACTGACAGTGGCATAAACCTTCAGGAGTACCTAAATCAAAATTAACTCTCTCTGATCTCTGTCCAAGTAAGTAAAGAAAAAAAAAATATACAACCCAGTGTAGTCTTCCTTACAGTTTTCTTAATTAATCAGGGCAACTAAAATTTGGAGGACCTTTTGGGGTTAAAAAAATTGCATAAATTATTGAGCTGGTGAAAAAAAAATCTTCAAAATAGATAGCTGTATTAGTTCTTCTGCAGAGCTCTACTCCCTCACAGAAATCAGTGTCTACTACTTCCATGTCATGCTTCATGAAGACATTTATAGAGAGTTCTAAACATAGAGGTACCTACCTGTTGATGCTCTGTTCTTAACCCTGCTTGTGTAAAAGGTCTTTCATCTCCCTCCCTATCAGCAGTTGTTGGCCTCTTTAGCTCTTCTTCATATCTCAAGGAGCTGGCATGTTCCATTTCTCCATCATATGTCTCATCATAGCAGTATACAGCTTCAAGAATATCATCATCAGTAGTGAACAATATAGTATCCCCAAAGTGCTCTGGAGCTGAAGGCAACATACAGAATTAAATGGAGAAACCATACAAAAGAATATACAAAGTGATAAAAACCATTTTCAGTCCTTCTTTACATTTAATTTGCAGTAGTTTTTAAAGATAATACATGGTAAATTGATACAGACTACTGATATAATTAATAATTAGTATGTTCATTCTCAAACTTACACTGCACAGCAGAAAAACCTAGAGAAGTCAGTCAAATTTCAGATACATATTAAAAAAATGGGAAAAAAGCTTCTCCATCACCTTTTCCAAAGGACTGTATCTCTGAAAACGAGTAAAAAACTGCAACTTTTAAATGTCTAGTGACTACCTGATGTTATTGAAATATGGTCTTGTTGCTAAGATATCCTTAAGAATAGAGATTAGCTCAGTATGCTGCTAAAATTCACAGTATCATTGAAAAATACATTGGTGGGTTTTGCATTACGCTTTGAAATTAAAAGGACTAAATACTATACAAAGTGCCAGCTTGCTTTGAAGTGGAAAGTGATAACAAACAAGGTAAATGTATTTGTTTGTATTGTACTGCTGTTTCCACAAAGAAAATAAGAAATGATAGCGTACCTCCAGACAAGGTTCCTGAAGCTTTCGCAATTTCTCCTTTAAAGATGCATTGTTCATCTAACACCATTATAATGTCTTTCACACCTCTGAAAGAGTGTATGCGAGATTTATTATAATTCCAAATCCTAATCATAGCTACTTGACAGGAATTCACAAAGTCAATAAAGATGAAGTGCGATTTTCCAGGGGTAAATGGTGCTAGCCAGAGATGCATATCATCCTGCGTCCGATTTACCCCATCAATTAGGTTGGTTATTATTCTGGGATCATTGCCATAAGCTGGTAAAATATTTATATCAGGTGGTTCAGCTGTAATTTTTGAAATCTGAACAGGTTCTCCTTTAGAACTGAAAACTTCAATTCCATTAAGACCAACATAATGTCTGTCTCCCCATGTTGTTTGAATGTCTATCACTAAGTGCTGCCCATAAGGTAAAACAGGAATTTTGAAATCACTTCCATCATGTGCCTCCACAGAATTTTCTTCTTCTTGCCTTTTTGGTAGTGTTTGTAGTCCATCTTTTCTCATTTGCTGATATTCTCCAGGCCGGTTGATTTTCTGTTGATGGAGAAACTCATCAAAGATATCCCCTTGAAAATCCATGTTAGAGATTCGGCCACGATGGGAATAATTAAACTTTACCAAGGAGTTCCAGGACTCCTGCAGAGTGTGTTCTTGTTCATTGTGCCACTTTGCTCTAGAGGTTGCTATGTCCTTGATAGAAAAGTCTTCATCTGAAAACAACATTAAATAGGTGTTTAATGTATAAACAGGTCTGGAAGCAAACTACTACAACATGGACTTTCCAGAATTATGCTGGTCATATTTGTGTTCCCTTACCGTGGAATTCTGTTATAGTAGCACTTTTATGTTGCCTCCCTATTATGGTTACATGTCCCAGTTTCCCTTCCCCATTTAGACATAACGAAAACAATCACTTTTACCTATTGAAGAGCAGAGCACATGCCAAGATACAAAGTGCAACTGAGTTTGATACTGTGAATTCTTGACTCAACACTTACAGAAATCGGGATTTTGCCCAGTGATACTTATTGTGTGGCTGTCACAATAGTTTAAATCATCTGTCTGCATTTCTGAAGATCTTTCATACAGTTGGAAATGGCTGAACTGGTTAAGTTTCTAAAGCATTACAAAGAAAAGCTAGGGCTTCCTGTCAAAATCAGCCACGTGAATACAAAGAAAAGCAGGGAGAAAAAAAGTAGGTTCAGTATACAAGGAGGATGAGGTGAATGTTGCATTCCATGCATGTAACATCCCAATATTTTTCTCACTTTTCAGCAAGTGTGACAGGTAGAAGGGGGATAACAACAAAGTATCTAATGGGAACACAGTAGGGACTACAAATTAGAGGGGCCCAGTGGGAGCAAAGCATGCTCTCCTTGTGACTGCACTGGGGAGCTCCTTAATTTCCATCTCAGAACAATTAAGAGCAGATAATACCAAAGATTTTCAATAAAGCTGTCACTTACGTATTTTCTTCAAATAAATGAAGAAACGCAAGTGGAGTACTAAACAATTACAGGCCCATGGGCTAGATTTTACTTCTGTACAATGTCCTTCAGTGGCTACTAAAACAAATGGTTATCAAGAATAAATGCCAATTGCTGTAAAATGCAAAATAATGTTTTCCCAAAAGACTGCTCAAGACTAACTTTTAACTTTGTTTTTGGAAACACTGTGAAAGAGGCAATGTTCTAATCTATCTATGGCAAATAATCATTTACACTGGGGACAAGAGAGATGAAAATAAGAATTTTAAAGCAGATGGGAAACTACCTGAAAGAGGGTTGTCTTCCAGAATGAAAGGCTAGAGAGCAACCTGGCCATTCCTCCTTACCCCACAAGGGAAATACAGATAGGAAGCAAAGGTACATATTTCAGAGAACATGAGTCATTTGTAAGTGACTTTCTTGTTCAAACCATCCATATGGATACTCATGGGGTGGGTGATCCCAAACAGTACTTCCCAGAGCCTCACAATCTACCTGAAGAAGATACTGTATATATATTTACCACTTTAATATGTGAAAGCTTGAAAATTTCAGAATGAGCATGTACAGAAGAGTATTTGACACTCATTGGCTTTTCTTGTTTTGGAGGGGTTTCCTTTTTTATTTTTTTAATGTTAAGTACTTCAAGCAGTACAGAGATTACTACTCTGAAGCACTTCTACAGCAGTTCAGTAGAAGTGATTTTCAATGGGAGGTTAACAGTTTTGTTAGCTACATTAAGGAGTGACAACAGGAGAAGTGGAGCTCTAAAAGGAAAGCAGAGAATAGCCCAAAAGCAGAGGTCAATGGCTGAAGGCTTACAGGGTTTGACACTTTTTTAGAATCTAAAATGTATTATTTTTACTGGAGCCATGTGAACAATAAACTCTGCATGTAAATAAAGAGTATCCCACTTGCAGATGTTACAGACACATTCTCAGCATTCTGCATGCCTGAGAGGATTGTATGATGGATGTTATCCAGAGTCCAGAAATAATGATGCCTCAAACGTGCACCTCCCCTGTGGATTTTAGAGGGGTGTCTTGAATCACCAAGTCCCTGGTCCTGCCTTTGATGGCAACACACACCATACAGTTCCTCTCAAAACTTTATTTTGCAGTTAACACTAGCTTGAAAAAAACACCTTTCTTCTCCCGCAGTTGTGTTAAACTCATTTTTACTCCCTGCAGCTATAAATAGCAATCATATTTCCATGCTGCAATCACACGCTTCATTTCCCAAATCATTCTAAAAGCTCTCTCCTGTATCTGTTCCACTTTGTAATCAGCTTTCCTGAAAATGGATGATCAGAACTGCAGTTTTCCAACTGACATCTCATGAGTGCCTGTGTTGAGATATTAACATTTCCCTAACTAACAGAAATGCCTGTGCTGATACATCCTCTGAGTGCATTGCTATAACCACGCCTGCATCACACTAGCATTTCATAGTCAATCTGTTATTAACTACTCAACCAAGATCCTTCTCTTCCTCGGTCATTTGCAGTTGATGATTACTCAGCTTACAACTTAATTTTTTATTAGTTCCCAAATGACCCTGCAAGCAGTACTACTGAATTGCATTCCATTGCTATTACTCCCGTCCTCAAGTTCATCTTTCTGTGCAGTTCTTCAATTTTCTTAACTCATAATACCCCAAATTATATGTTATTTGCAAATTTTACCAATGTACTTCCATCATTTCCTTTGCACATTAAACCAGTTATCAAAGAAAAATTGTTTTTATAGCAACATTAACTGGAGCCAAGTATGCATGTACATGCTATTTCAAATTTTTGTTGTTCTCATTATTCTTCATTTAGTGACCAAAGGCGTGCTGTGACATTGCATACGAGCTTGTGCAGCCTCCCCTTTGTCACATACTGCTATTGGGAAACTGCAGTTCCCCTAGCCCCATACCAATTAAAATTCACCACTTTCCCTAAAACACTTAAAACTGTTTGCCTGTTGTTAATGCTTGCTCAGCTCTGCTTTGAAGATGGCTTTGCAATTTTCTCAGGGACAAACACATATTAGTTTTAAGCACCAGATGACAAAACCTGCTCTGAGCAAAATTAGAGGACATTATAATCAGAATCATGATAACCCTCATCGCATAGTTTACATTAAAACTCCTGAATTGTTACCATTTTTACAACTAAACAAAAATTACAAAGGTGGGATTTATTTACAGTTTCCATAATGCTGACAAGTTTTGAATCTAATGGAGATACTGTAAAATGTGTGAAACAGCAAATGGGCTGCTATGAGTGGGTGGGTGTAGGGAAGATGGCAGTTGTTTCAACCACTTCCATACTTTCTTCTTCTTTAAGGTATAATTTCAGATATACTTATGAAGTTGCTGTTTTCTCCACAGAGGGGCAGAGAACAAAAAATTCAGACATTCTAAGTTTAGAAAGAACCATTATCCTTATCTTTGTCTGAAAAATTCATGCAGGAACTGCTGTAAAATTTGAACTGGTATTTCTGTGTTTAGGCACATTTCCTGTCCCTTATGACCATAACTTTAATGTAAGCATCCAAATATAATATACAGCAAGCTACACTTTCATGTGAATTGTTCTCATTCTAAATCACTCACAAAAATACAAATTGAAATTTTGGAACCTCTTCTTCCAATTCTCTGGGTCTTGTTGTCCTTGTTCTGCCAGATACTCTTCATTTGAGACAAGTTATTGAGTGCTGAAGAATTACAGAATGCCAAAGAAGGAGCATGAAGGGTCCAAAAAAAGAGTCAGAGTAACACATGGCTTGAAACTGAAAAGGGGAGATTAAAGATATACCCTGAGCAACAGAAATCCAAACCAACTGAGAGACAAAGTAGATCTTGTGGTAAGAAATTCTATTCTTGCGTTATTTACAGTTGTTAAGCACAAAAATATTACCCCACGCCCAGAAAATTTCTTAGTCATAGATTGCCAGAGGTTGGGAGAGAGCAGGAACTTCAGAACTTGCCCAATTCTCATACTCTTCCCTGAGGGCACACTGCTGGTTACTGCTAGAGGCAGAACACAACTACACAAATCTGGATCCTCCAGCTCCAACAGGATCCAGCTGAACTAAAAAAGGATTTGGAGAAGGATGACAAGGATAATCAAAAACATGGAGCAGGTAACAGCTAAATTTACTAGAAAACTCTTCATAAATAAGCACAGATTCTGAGGGAGAAGTTTGAAAGAGGTATGTCATGTCATGAGTGGAGAAGGGAAAATAAGGACAGTTTTCCATTCACTATGAAAAAAACATATTCAGCATATATTGTCATTGAGAAAGACACAAACTTACTACACAAATAAGCCATAAATTTACTCACTACCTTGAGGTCACACTCTTTATCTTTTTGCAGATTGTCTGCAGCACTGTCAATTTTTAGAATATAATTTACTGAAATTTAGTCTTTGATCTTCTCCAAATAAATTTAAAACCACCAATTCAGAATGTAAATTTTTCAGAAAAAGTTCACATCAGGTGTAGGATAAGGAGAGAGACTCTGAGCATTGTCATAATATGAGTGAGAAAAACTGAATACTGCAAATAGCAAAACTAAAATCCTCCTGCCTATACCACCAGGAATCTCAAGAGGTCCCTCCCCACCTAAATGATTCTGTGCTTCTGCAAAATGGAGAACATGTCAGCACTTACACTAAGGTTGCTATTGTGAGCTTTTACCTTTGAGAGCAGAATCATCTTCTCCGAGATTTATAGTGTTTAATCCCGCCTTTTTTACACATCTGACACTTCTCCTTCCACTTGTAGGGTACTGTAAGCCGCAGCAATTTTTGTTAGAAAGTTGCTCCGAAATGTCCAAGCCCACATCACCATCCTTTCTGGTTAGCATTTGTGATCTCTCATCTCCATTTGCATTTCTACTACTTCTCTGACATTTGACATCCTCATTAGTCAGATCTGAAAAGTTTTCCATGATTCCAACTGACTGTGTTTGAAATCTCAAGCTTAAACAATGTTCTGTAGCAAGCCAGGAAGGTTTCTGCTTAATGGAAGTAACTTGATTATTCTCTGTTACTTGGGAAGATGACTGTAACCAAGAAGGAATTGCACCTGTAGAATCAGACAATTTTCTTCCTGTTAGCTTTTCCATTTGGTCACTCAAAGAAAGTTCATCATCACATTGAACATGCTCCATAACTGCCTGTACTGTTGCATTCTCTTTGGCATCTTTTATACCAATTTGAGATGGTACCACTTTTAGATCATCCTCTAACTCAGACAAATTTTTCTTTGTAAAGCTGATTGAGTTCATCTTATGCTCAATAAGATTTTCTTCTGGCAGAGATTTCCAGTTTAGTGAAGTATTGTTTGACTGCAAGCATTTAAAATGTAGGTCTGCTTTCTTCTCTGTGACTGCAGGTGCATCTACTGCTTTCGTTTCATTTGAAGAATATGCAGAGATATCTTGTTTGTGATCTGTAAGGTCAACTGTAGTGCTATAGTCAGCAAGGAGATCTCCAGAGGCTCTCTCTAATTCGCCATCAAATACAAGGTTCTCATCAACATATAACTTCACCTTCTTTGCTCCAATATCAAGGTCCTAGAAAAATGAAAGTATGAAGATTTCAGTTACGCTATTCAAGCATTAGGTATCACTGTCCCGGAACTCTGACATCTGAACACTTAATCAATAAACAGATGAAAACAATTAAAACCCCGTATCAGTAACATGCTTTTGACTACTTGTCATGGTTTAACCCCAGCCAGCAACGAAGCACCACACAGCTACTTGCTCACTCCTCCCCAGTGGGATGGGGGAGAGAATCAGAAG
>JANZLQ010000064.1:3841223-3857504 GCA_026212715.1 Elanus axillaris | reverse complement strand
GGGCACAAGAAGCTGGCACAGGACACAGCCAGGGCAGCTGACCCAAACTGGCCAACAGGGTATTCCATACCATGGGATGTCACATCTAGGAAATAAACTGGGAGGAGTGGGGACGGGAGATCACTGCTCGGGGACTAACAGGGTGTCAATTGGTGGGGTGGTGAGCAATTGCACTGGGCATCATTTGTATATTCCAATCCTTTTGTTATTACTGTTGTCATTTTATTAGTGTTATCATTATCATTATTGGTTTCTTCTTTTCTGTTCTATTAAACCATTCTTATCTCAAGCCACGAGTTTTTCTTTTCCTGATTTTCTCCCCCATCCCACTGGGTGGGGGGGAGTGAGTGAGCAGCTGTGTGGTGCAACTAAGCTGGCTGGGGTTAAACCACAACACTGCCAGAGGTGCCTTAACAGGAGGGCACCAGATTCAGCAGCAAAACGGACTCTGGAAAGACTTGGTCCTGCTTCTCACTAGTTTCTCTGTGAAGTTCCACATGATCTTCCAAACAATAGAAGGCATTTCAGAGCCAGGCCGAGTATTGGGTCTTGAGTGAGAGGCAGCTGTAAAGATCATTTTGTTTATCAGTGGAAGTAACCACTTAGGACAGGATACACAAACTCACAGGTGTTACAGTCTCTCTCAGCATGTCAAAGATCTGACACTAGAAGTTGGAAGGCATCTTGATGAATCCATGCCAAAACTCATGAGAAGGTGGAGGACTGTCATGTTTTATCACTAGGAGTGATGGTGATGTCTTCGCCTTCACACGATGTACTTGAGTCTGGAGTTACTGTCTTTGCAACTAGCACTGAAAAATCTAGCCCACAACTTCTTTGAACCATCAGGGTGAACTGATATGTAAGGAGTAGGAACTACATTTGAACTGGATCAAGGAAAAAAAGGGAGAGTGGGAACCTTTGGTCTTAAATTTTTTGGGAGACTGGCCTGAGACACTGCTTTGTGTGGGCACTGAAGGTATACCTGATGGAGGGTAAAGGAAGGCTGAAGCATCGTGATGTGGGTCTGAGGGTTCACCATTGTGAAGAAATACCTTTGTTAGATATTTCTAGAATTACAGTTACCTGTCCTTGTTATTCTGATGTTTAAAAGATCTATAAATGCGTATAAGAATTAAAAAGGTTTACAAAAAACAATTTCAATGAAATGCCTAATCTATGTCTTATTAAGCATTATATCCCATCAGGCACTATTTCCTTAGCTGAGAGCACCTGATGTTCTGCCAGGCATTTTCCTCTTTTACAGCATATCACGAAGTACAAGGGAGGAGGCAATTTAAGTGTTCTTAAAAGTCTGCAAGGGTAATAAATAAACTAATAAATAAATAAAATCCCTGATCTTCAATAAGACTATATCTATTCTCAAAGACAAATGTACACCTAAATGATCAAAGATGGAAGTGTTTTAACTGTGGTAGAGTAAGTTTTCATGTTACATTTTCATTCTGTTGAAAATATTAGTTGCTTGGAGATTCATTCATTTGTTGTTTTTTCTAATGCACCCAAAAGCTCTTCTGTATGATCTGAAATGTACACAAACTGGAAATGCTTTTTTGACTTCTGAAGGAGTCTGCAATTCAGTTATCACATATCCACATCCTAAGACCATATTCCCTGTCCAGATTGCCTTTTCTCTGATGCAATACCTTTCCAGCTTCAAGAGAGGAGATTACAGTGTCACAAATCAAAGGAATATATTAATCAATTAAATATAAAACCTCATTACTTAAGAATAATGGGATATATAAATATATGAGAAATGCTGAGAATAACAGGTTTATAATGGCGTAATTAATATATTACTACATAATTTATAATAATATAGAAATAATTTATAATTGTCTAGAAAGTCTGAGAGTCAGTTCTACTTCTACTACTACTGAGTGTCATCTGCCAGAGAGCACAGCCTATAAAGGAGAATGGGTATTTATGACACCCAACAACAATGACACCAGGAGAGTATAAGAAAGATATTTCAGGTAAAAATATTTGTCTGGAAATAATATGCCATACTGAGTTTCAACTAAATTTCAAAATACTGTATATTTGCCCGCTTTCTATTCTCATTCACCCTGCTAACTGAAAAGTATCTCTACCATGAAATGAGTTACAATTTATATTTTTTAATAGACTAAGTCGTTTAGTATACTCATCCACTAAAATCACATTAATTTTTACTAGATTCCTAACTCTAAAGGCCCATGGAGACAAAGGACACACAGTGAATGTGCAGCACAAATGAAATTATGGCTATATGAAGGGCTATTGTAATTTGCTAAGCTCTTCAGCAGCATCAGAATTTCATACCAGTTATTGTCTTTTGTCCATATTCTTTAGTATGTAAGCACCTTATGTCTCCTCATCTTACTATCTCACAGAAGAGCCAAGAAATACTTTTACCATGCCACACATTCTTCTTAATCTCTTGTTTGAAACTACCTACCTATGCATTCTTATTGTTCCATGATTCTTCCCTAGACAAAATAATAACAAGGGGACAGGAGAAAATAAGCATGTTTCCTTCTTAAGTTTACTTAAATTCATATTAAACATCTGGAGGAGTTAGCAGTGAAGCTCCTATACCTTCATATCACAAGAATTACTTAAGTTTATCAGCAGACATATGTAAAAATTTGAAATTCCCTGTCCTTACAGTGTTGTGATGTCGTTCTACAGATACTATGATTACACTACAATACTTTAAAAACTCAATGCATTCTTTCATCCAAGACAATACCACAGAGTTAACATACAAGTAGGCAGAGTTAAAGCTGCCTCCCTCCAGTTGCTCAGTTAAGCAAGTCAGGCAAATTAATCAAATTCTGTTCTAAACCAAAATTATAACCGAATACCAACATCTTGGACAGAAAAGCTGGATTTGTTAGTAATAAGCAAAATTTGTATTTTTTTTAAATTATCAGATAGTTGTTATGCAAGTCAGGTTCCGAATGCAATCATGTTTTTAAACAAAAAAACTAGTGATAGAATATTAAAGAAATACTGTAATGAGAAATTTTCACATCCAGGACTAAGCTGTCTTACATTTAAGTTCTTATTGACCAAGCAGCACAAATCCCCTGGGTTGTCAGCATTTCGAATGTCCACATCATGAGGAGACACAAATATCTTTTCATTGTACAAATCAAAGAATTCCACCTCGCTCAGGCCCACATTTACTGGATTTCCCCAGTTAGAAAGAAGCTCCATAGTCACATAAATGGCATCATGTACTTCCATACTGTTTATCATCTGGATCGAAATGAAATATGGTATAAACATAAGTCACAAAATAATACAATGTGGAACACAATAAAGACTATTAAGACTGCAGTACTGATAAGTCAGAAGCAAAAAGCTTGCAAACTCAAGGCTATCTGGATGACATTCAATCATTCTGCATTCCACCAATTCTGCCCCACATCAAATAATAAACCTATGGCAGGGTAAGAAAACTGACAAAGCCTCTTACAAAGCCTAAGGAGAAAACAGGTCTCTGTTCTTTGTCTGATTCCTTTGTCATTCTGATGAACAAAGGAACAGTGATAAATTCTCTTCTCTTACCCTGCCATAGGTTTATTAGTCAATGTGGGGCAGAATTGGCGGAATACAGATCATTCAATATACTTTTATTTCAGTAATACTGGGAAGCATCAGTTCTGGTGCATATGTACACAAACCTTCTCTCTCAACATGGAATCTACTTCAGGTTTGTCATCAGACAGGGATATCTCATTATCACAGGCAGAAGGGCTCTCAGGCTCTGGAAGGACTTTCAGAAGTTTCTTCTGTTGTCTGAAACATACGTATTCTTTTATATGTTACTTCCTCATAATTCTTGTATTTTTAAGAAATAGTTTAGTTGGTCCAAAGGTGAAGAGATGATAGGATGAACCCACACACCCCATGGAAGAATCCCTTGTACCCCCAGACTGAATGACAACCGTTGCAGCATCCCACCTTTGGTTAAAAGACTGGGCTCCAGTTCTCAGCTGGGTCTGAGGCAGTCTGCAAAAGTAACACATAGGTAATATAAAGACAAACAGAGGGAGATGTTGACAGTTCCCTGATCCACAGAGACTGGGCCAAGGCTGCAAGCCTTCTCCCTGATTTGCTACTACTTGCATGATGTCTCAGGTATCTGAAGATTATCAGGCGTAGTGGTACTACGCTACACCTGGTGCTATACTGAAAAATATCTCTTAACAAAAAGAAAGCTAGCCTTAAAGGAAATATATATACCTGCTTCCAGGACAAATTCTCTCAACACCTTTTGTGACTTCAGTCCTTGTCTGGCTTTTTTCTGGAGGTTCAGCCATTGCAGAAACAACAGATGAAACAGAAAATTTCTTCTAAGTAAGAAAAAGATGAACATGTTTCATTCACATTGTTCTCCACATACCAATGAGTATCAATCTGCATCTCTGGAATAAGTAAGAGTTTGGGCCGAGCTCTGGTCTCGGCTCATCTTAGCTAATCTGTAACTCTATACTGAGTTAAAGCACATCTAGCAGAATTGGTCTTGATTTGCAATGAAAGAGCTGAACTTGGAGCTTGATCTTCTATGTGGAAGAAAAGTAATGTAAAAGCATTCTCTGATGACTATTAAATATATATATATATATGTGTGTCTGCAATCTCATTGTATACATCTGGTAGGACTCAGAGTTGGTCAAAGCTTTGGCAGAGGTCTGCCTAGACTTTCTCCTTCTCCAAAAAAGGATCATAAATACTTTTAAACCCCAAAAAGCTCAGTTTTATTAGAATAAAATCTTGATTTATTTTTTTAAATATAGAACTATCAGTAGTGACTACCTAAGAGAAAACAGAGGAAAAGCCCTGCAGTTCCTACAATGCTATGGGGCTCCTTCTCTGCCTGTACCCATCTTTGTAACTATATCCTGCTCCCTTTGTTATTTTTCCTAAAAATTTGGGTAGCTTCTGTCACAAGACAGAATAGTCAGTACAGTGAACAACTAGTCAGATGAGGAATGGCAGTCCTCTGTTCTTAGGTCACTTCCATTTCTATAATTTTTGAAGAGTAAGAGAACTTTGAAATGCTTAGAAGTTAATTACTTTTTTAGTATTAAACATTCTGCATTGTTATACATTTAAATATCAAAGGCCAAGTTCCAGAACCCCTTAATTGTGTAAGCAAAATTAAATTACTTCTGGAAGATCATTATGTCAGCTTTAAGACTAAAGACCCACAGTGGGGTTTTGAAACTCCATCTCAAGTGTCAGGGTAAAATTACATCTATTTTAAGTATTATTTCATTATTTTTCATTTAAGGACAATATTAAAATTAGTCCTAAATTTAGCAGGAAGACACATTATGTGAGAATTTTCAATGGAATTTGTTCTCTCAATCACTAAGCTATCTCAAAAACAAGAGGAATAAGATTGAAAAGTTGACCTAGATGGTAAAATCATATGCAAAGTGCTTACCTATAGTAAAGGAACATTTTCACCTTTGCTCCTAACCAAAACTCCCCATAAACCTAATGTTGGCTCAGCAATGACAGTGGATATATATATTCATCATAGCACCAACTCACAACTTCAAGCAGTATCAGCTTAGGTTAGTCAGCTGTCTTGGAAGCTCTCAGAAGCCAAATGAGTAACTCCAAGAATACATCTAGGCATATCTCTTTTCCTTCCAGAAAAACAAGCCTCCTAAACACCAAACTGGAAGCAGACTTTGAACCCATGAACACTGTCCGAATAAGATAGTTTTGTAAATTTCAGTTTATGTTCAAATTTCTTTATGTACTTTCTTTCTGTTAGGAGAACCCAATTATTGGTTAAGCTCAAAGTTTAGCTAGGATTGTCAACACAAACCTCCTTATTCTTTAACTTAACAGGAACAATGGTCTTACCTGAATCAGAAGGGAATGGATTTTTGTTGATTTCTTTGTTTATAAGATGAGGTTTTAATTGTTTTTAAACATGGTTGTGGGACATAAGAGATGTACATGTGTTGGTGCAGAAAACCCATACTAGCTCCTCATTAAGAGCTAGCAGTGTACATGACAGCTCTGCTACAAAAGGAGAGCATGTATTAACAGGGAACAGTGTCCATATTAACGAGTCCAGTAGAAAGGTAGAATTTATTAGTATGGAAATCACACATTATCTTGCTTAAGAAGCTTCCAGAATGAAAATGGCTCAACCAGGCCTGCAGCTGTGCATTTGACTGTATCATGTGACTGGTCTATTAGTTGCACAGTGACCCCTGAAATCAGGAGAGAGCTGTGGGATGCTATCCTGAGGAAAGACATTAACAAAAACCACCTTATGGAAGAATAATACAAATTCAGTTACCCTTACAAGGCATCACTATTCATTCATACACAATCTTAATGTATAAGACATCGTAATTCATGGGGATTTTGCTAGTTGATCAAACAGCCCTCTTCTGTATTTTGGCGTACCTTTTGAGGGCTTGTGGAACCTTTTTGCCTTTGCAGGTCTCTCTGCAAGACTTCATTTTCAATTCGCATTGCTTTAACCACAGCTGAAACTGAGAGATCAGGATCTCTCTCACACACATTCTTTCGAGTTGCTGACAGTGGTCTTTCTGGTCGACTTAATGGTCCTGCCACCAAAAGAAGGAAGGAATATTCATTTGTCTGGACATACAAGTATGGAACATTACAACAGCATACATTTGAAACACCTGATTCAGTTATTGACACAGGGCTTTGCTAGCAGTCTGTAACCATCCCAAGCAAGGCTGAATTGCACCAGTTTGTTTTTATATTAGCATTCCAGGTCACATCTACTTTAGACAACAGCTGAAACAGTATCATAAGAGGAGGAAAACTGACAAGTGATAAACCTAATTTATATGCTTTAAGGTTTTTTGTACTTGCTTTGTTCCAGTATTTAATGGAAATGCCTTGCAACAGTTAATTGAAAAATAAGTATATATAATTTCAGCACACCAGAATTTTTCAGTCTAACTGGGGTGTTCAGTTATTTTGGAGGAACGCCCAGAGTCTTCCGGCAAAAGAAGGGGAGTCAGGAATTGCTATTTGCAACACAAAATAAATGACCTTATCACTTAAGTAGTTAGTCATCAAAATGCCCATATGCATCCCAGTCTTCCCAAACATCACAGAGAAATAGGAATGTCACAGCCTATAAACAGACTTAAAAGAAAGGCAATAAAATTTAACAATAGACGATCTGAGATTGGACTAAAAGAGAAGCATAGTGGTTATATTCAAGGACTTAAAAAGTCAAGGGAAGAAAAGAGACTGAAGTTGTACAGACATTTAGATCAAGTGAAAATATTGAAGAACAGGCTGATATGCAAGCTTGCTCATAATGCTGCAGTAAGGTTTACTAAGCAGGAGAGTAAAATGGCAGTGGATGCTAGGAACATGAAGTCAGTCTACCTTGAAAAGACAGGAAGCTAAAACTGAACTGCGATTTGTGTGCATTCACACTCTTTAAGCCTTATGCCATCTACACTTATAAAAACTTTCAACAAGCATTAGTCATCTCTACAAATACAGGGATAAAATAAAGTTCTTTTTGTTTTTCTGCACTATACCATCCCCCTGAAGTGAAATTAATTTAAGGATTTAAAGTGATAGTTGGACACAAACAGTTCTAACAAGCACTATTATAACCTGAGAAAATGCTACGCACATCTTTGGAAAGCAGTCAAAGCAAGCATCTGCTCAGACAGATGGTAGGTGAGGGTCTCAGAAGCTACAAAGAGGATTTATTCTGAAGCCAAAAAGAATTAGCTTCTTTTCCTCAATTTGGTTTTCTGCTAATTAAGAAACTAATATTTTGACTCTTCAAAGCTTTTAGCCTTATTGCTTTCTTGGGACACACCTGGATTTTGCTTTTTTGAAAAGGGGGTCTTAACCACAGAGTATGGTAAATCTGAAAACTTTCTCTCAGACCTTTCAAAACTCAAGTTCATCAGACTTGTTCAATTAAGGACTGTGCTGAAATAACATGATTTCAGCCCCTAGACTGGGGGTTTGTTTTGTTGTGGGTTTTTATTTTTAGCCCAGGTAAACACAATACCCTAGCAGCAGATGTCTACAATAAGCAGCAGTGCCTTCAAAATGGTGGTCTCCAGTCCAGGAAAAACATCTTCCAGTATAGTACTAGATACCAGCCTATCTACCCAGCACTGGAGACTGATCTGCAGCATTCAAGGTGTATTTCAAGTACAGTTCCAGGCAGCAACAGAACTAGTTTTCCTGTGCTGTGGAAAAGTATGCCTTTATGGCTACAAATGCATTGTGTTAAAATCTTCCACCAAAGCGCCAATTGCTGATTTTGAGAAGACATGCTTCTGTTAATACCATAGGGAACAGATCTCCATGAGGAAAGTGGGAAACAGAGCAAGCCCCAAGGACTGGAAGGGAGAGGAAAAAGTCTTATGCTGTGGAAGCAAAAAGAGAAGGAACGTAGTAAAGATGTAACAGAAGACTAACGTATACAGGCTCTGGACTTTCTCACAATTTTACTTAGTCAAAACGCTCAAGGTGGTAAAAACAACAATAAAAAAACTGAAGAAAACCCCAGCAAAAAAAAAAAAAAAAAAGAGGACAACAGCTAAGAAAAAAATCACGTAACAACAGATGTGTGCTGCAATTACATTTGAGCCAGAGGGGGAAAAAAGCATGAAAACTCTCCTTATTGACATATATAACCTTATTTCTTACTAGAAAAAATTCTTTCATGTCTCTCCTGGTGCAAGAACTCAGCAGAGAGTGGCCGAGTGATTTTATTTTTTACCACAATTGGTCTGATAGGAATGTACATTTCAGCATTATCTTTTCTTTTTGCCGAGAGAACTCGTAGTGGCTTCACTTCTGCAAGATAATAAGGGAACAGAAATAATCAACTTCAGACATATTTAGGAGCAGCCAGCCAGGGAAAACTTATTGGATCTTAACTGCTAAAATTTTGCAACTTTAATTATGCTGGCATAGTTAAAGTGATAACCTCCCTCCTTCCTCCCTTTCATTGATACTGTTCTATTGATGTAGAAGTACATATGTATGGCTCGCACTGACTTAGTGAAATGAAATAAAGTATATCATTATAAGGTACCAATATATCTCATCAGTACCAGATATTTATCTGCACTACATTTATTAACACAGTTATGCCAAAATATATTCTTAAAATACAGACTAAAATGTTGTCTTATTTAGAAGTTTCAAAGAGGGAGAGGGTTGCCTAGTGCAGTTCATAGGAGTACTTCTTCACGTTTTTATGTGAGAATTACTAATGCCTCCATTGTTTGCATGACAGCTTTGAAACTTCTCTTTGGAAAAAGAAAAGTCACATACTGTCCCAACCATCTTGTTCTCACTGCTGCTCCACCCCTTGTTCCCATTTTTTCTTCTACCATCTCTCCACATTCACACTCCACACACCTCTATGATAATGAGAGGAATACTCCTTTACAGAATTTACTCAAAGATTATTCCTCTTAAGTTAAGCAATTAACTATGAATAAGGAAAAATAAAAAGAAAAAACAAACAAACAAACAAACAAACAAAAACCCAAACAAAACCAATGAATGTGTCTGAAATGAGTGGGGAGGGAATTTTGAGAAATACTGAATGTAGGTCTGGCTTCTGCCTGAACTCTCTACCTTTAACAAGCTAAACACATTTGAGACCTAGTGACTGGTTTTGGGTTTGGACACTGAGGTCTCCAAAGAAGAAGAACTAACAAAAAGAAGTGGCTCATAGCCAGATAGATTTGCTTTCTCAAATTAACATATCTTTCATCATGGATGAATAGCACATGCTATGACAAGTATCCAGCCCCTAGAATGTAAAATGGAGGAAGTTGAGACTGGGAAGATTCAGCTGCCTGGATTACTGCAAAAACAGTTCAAAAATATATTAAAAATATAATAATCTCTTGAGAAATCTCACAGACAGTCTAAGACAATCTTAGTTCAAGTGTCTAGGCCTCATGGTGCAAGCACATTAACCAGGGCTATACCTTTGTCTTTGCAAAAAATTTCTTAATGTAGTAGTAAGAGAATGCAAGTCTCCCAAATCAGAGATTAAAACAACAGGTTTGCCGTTTGCTGAAGAGCATGAAAAAAACTGAAAGTATGGAGTAACCATTAATGATTAACCAGCAAAGATTCTTCAACAGTAATGCTTTCAAAGAATTATTGTTATTATAGTACTGTAGTAGTGTATAATACACAGAGACTTACTACTTTGATCCTGGTTGAACTCCAGCACAGTAGGGGCACCAGAATCAAGGCCAGAGCATCTCCCAGCATCCTGATGTTCAGAAGCTTCTTTCTGTAGTGATCTACTGCTATGCAACTGAAGGGCTCCAAAGCTTGTAATTGTTTCCTCAGTGGGAGATGGTTCTGAAAACACATCCTCTTCAACAGAGTCATAATCATCACTAAGAGAGTTTTCTTCCATCCTTTTCTCTCCTATACTGAGTTGCAAGCTGCTTCTCAATTTCTGGTACAATTCAAACAGATTTGTCAGAAAAGCTCAAACATGTATTTTAAAATAAACCAATGTGGCTGCCTCTTCCTCCCCTAAGAGAAAGAAAAATCTTCTCATGAATTCAGATCCATGATGTAGCTAAAAATATTTACATTCCTATGTCGTGCCTTCACTCCTCTGATGAGGACTTGTAAAGAAAAATAATCCTACACTCCTTTCCTTCTCATCAGAATCCTTGCAGGAAAATTCTGTAGGCCAAGGAATTTTTATGTGTTACGAACAGGAGGTTAGTAATGGAGAGGGCAAGGGCAAAAAGGGAGAGGGAAAATCTTTCCAGTCTCACACAGATTACCATATCTTTTGGGTTGCTATTTGAAGACTAGCTGCAATCCAGATTTTCCAAATGTCTTCATAAGACTGCAAAGCTAATGTAATAGCAATTTCTTTATAAGCAATTGGGTAGATAATAGTGCTGTCTTGTACACATCTGTACTTCAAAAAACGGTAGAAAGGAGTTGTGGTCTGATGGACTAAGCTTCCAGTTTGCACAGATTTTTTTAAGTGGACACCCCATAACAGGATTTTATGCACAAATTAATCTATTTTGAAACTTACTGTGGAAAGAACTGCCCTACCTCTCTCAGCACATGCCACGAAGAGCATAGATGATGCTGCAGAGCCTTGTGTTTTTATGAATGTAAAAGGAAAAAACATGCATATTTTAAATACTTATTTTCCTAGTTTGTTGGTATTAGAGTTTTGAGATAAGTATAGGTAAGCAAACTGTATGAGCAAAATGAAAACCTGAAGCTATCTCAGGTACAAATGAACTGTGGCAGTGTATGTTCAGTTTGCAATGAAAGCTTCAAGGTGCTCTTCTGCTACAGATTACACTTGTTAGGAAATCCATGTTGACAGAAACATATTAGAAAGAGCAGGCAAACTTAAGTTCAAAGAGGGTGTATAAGCAACCTGAGGCTTGATATTGACCGTCATTAAGACATGCTCAAGACTAATATTTCTAGCTATTTGACAGGGAATTGTCCAGGCTTTTTTTAGTTTGAAACCTCATGACATCTGCTTTGTAACAAGACATTAAAAAAAAAAACCTGAAGCATTTCCATCTGGAATACAAAGAAAAGTGGGGTTTGGGTTTTAAATTATTAGCTTACTACTTACACATAAATGATTATAAATATTCAACACTGTAAACAAGTTACTGATTTGTAGAGCAAAAAAATCATAAGCTCAAAAGCACTATAGGAAAGGTAGGAAGATGCAAGCTAGAAAAATATGCTTGGGAAGTTTGTCTGATGTCAGTGGTAAGATCTGTAGACAGTTTCATATATAGATGCTACTCCACGACCCAGAAAAACTGTATTGATGTCATTAGGCAGAAAAACATTCATAAATTTTTGTTCATTTATTCTTTTTTTTTTTTAGGACAGGACATTTGTGAAGTGTGCTAGAACAAACTGCAATTAGTAACCAAATGGAAGGCTGAACTGTCAAACAACAGAATCAATACAATAGCAACCCTTGATGGAAAGCAACTGTATTGATTATAATATTTTTAAAACTTTTCTCTGACTTCTGTTAGATAAAACAATGACATGCCACAATTTTAGCACGATTATTCAAAAACTAACCTAAACCCAGAAAAAGTGTTTGTTTAAGCTTTCTCTAACCTGACAACCAAGACGTTCACATGGACAACCACTAGTGAACTGAAATAGTCTCCCTGCATGAAATACCTTGGCTCTATCCAACAGAGACAGTATTCTACTCCTTTACATTAGGACTTAACATGTTATAGCATTGTTGAGTGAGATTAGGTTTTCAAAGTAGTTTTTCTTTTCATTTTTTCCTTCTTTATGTCACATCTCATCAATGTGAAATCACCTAATGAAAGAAATACTATAAACTGGGTTTGCATGCTCTACTCAAGACTGATACCTGAGCCCATTCACATTTCAGTTGACACTACCATGAACAATAGAAGGCCAATTGTACCTGGGAGTAACAGAGAGGATCATCACCGCTTGTCTCCACACTCAAGCTTTCATAAGGTTCAAAATCCTCAGAGTACTCAAGAGGAGGTTTAATGCAGAGTTTAGCCCCCCTTTCTGTTTTAATCTCCACAGTTTTCTGTTAAAAGAAGTATTCAGAGAATTTAGACACCTTTTGTGCTATCAGCAGTACAAAAATAATAATCATCACATTTACGTAATAGTATCTAGATCAAGCAACGCTCTTCCTCTCTGTTCCATAGGTTCTGTCCTCCCTAAGGTCACCTTTGGGCCCCTGCGTTATGGTTTAATTGCCCTAGTCAAAGTCCCCACCTGCTGCTGCTATCCCCAGACTGGGTCAGGCCCAGCACACGTTATGCGTTTGCCACTAAAGTGAGTGCCCACTGGGGTTCACCCCCTCACCTCACCAGGTAAGTGAAAAAACAATAGATGTAGGGACTTAGCAATCAACAAAATAGCTGAAGTGGAATCAATTAAAGCACAGGCATGTGAAGCAGTGCTGGCAGAACAACTTCATGGAGAAAGCTCTCAAGCCTCTTGAGAGGGGCTAGAAATTTGTATCCAGTTACAGGGCTATGACCTCACTGGGATCACAGAGATACGATGGGATGCTGCGATGGATGGATACAAGCATAGGCTCTTCAAGAAAGACAGGCTGAGAAAGCAAGAAGGCACTGTCATCCTTCATGTGAGAGAGAACTGGAATGTATGGACCTCTGCAAGGAACCCGTCAGGAGCCAGTCAAGAGCTTCTGAGTCAAGACTAGCAAGCAGACCAGCATGGATGCTGTTACAGTGGGTATCTGCTATAGACCTCCTGATCACGAAGAAGTAGATGAGGCCTTCCTCAAAAAAATGGAAGAATCTGCTAGTTCAAAGACCCTTGTCCTCATGGGGTGCTTTATCAAACCTGGTGTCTCCTGGAAAGACAACACAGCAGGGCTCAAGCAATCTAGGAAATTACTAGAGTGCACATGGGATTGAGGAGTGAACAAGCAAAGTGCTCTGCTGGAGATGCTGAGAGAGCTGGGACTTTCCAGCCTGGGGATGTCATCAATGTGTATAAATACCTGACAGGTATCTGCTCATTGACAGCACAAGAGGCAATGAACACAAATTGAAGAAACCATGAAATTCCATCCAAATGGAAGAAAAAAATTTACTGTGAGGGTGATCAAACACTGGAACAGGTTTCCTAGATAGGTTGAGGAGTCTCCATCTGTAGCGTATTCTAAACCTGACTGGACACAGTCCTGGGAAGCCTGCTCTAGCTGAGCCTGCTTGAGCACAGGGACTGGACTAGATGATCTCAAGTGTTCCCTTTCAACCACAATTAATTCTGTGATTCTGTAACATCTATGTATGAAAATGACTACTTGAAGTAACAGCAATTTTTTGAAGATGTATTGCTTTTGTGTATAGTGTAATGACAGGGAAATGTTATGTCATAAGCATTCAAGCACAAAGTTTTCTTTGCCTTTGTAAATGTCAGACATGGCTGTGAAAATGGTTCAAATGAATTTGTATTGCTTCGTAACTAGGATGCAATCAAAGCATGCACACTGTCAGTTACTCAAGCATGGTTAAAGAGGGGCAGAAGATTTGAGAAACTCATCTTTCCATACCACATACCACAGACTCCAAAAGATGACAAAAGAGAAAGCAGGAAGTGCATATACCTCTCTCAAGGAACAAAGTTATCTGTAAGTAACTTTTTCTCCCCACTTTTGAATTCTGGTGCAGACATATTCCATAAGGAGAAGTCTCATAAGTGAATGATGGGAAGAGCACTGTTTCATTAAAGGTAATGTGATTCAGAAATCTGTGCAATTATATTAAACTTAGTTACCCGTTGTTCATACACTCTACCATTTTGTAAGTGCCAGGAGCAGAGATGTCCCAGACAGAATATCCTAAGGCAACCTAGCTTTTGATAGAATGTGTTCTTTCAGTAAGTCTATCTTCCCAGCTCATAGCATACCTTAGGACAGCCTAAGTTTAACAGTTTTGAACATGAATTGCTAGGTCCTCTAGCTCTCAAAAAAACCCACAGGGAAAATTACTGGGAAAGTAAACTGCTGTGTGGCACAACCTGCATCTTACTCTGTGGTTGCACATTTCCTTACTTAGCTAAATAAGTCCAGTTGTTCATTAAGATACTGTAACTCTGCTATCCACCCATCCAATTGGATAAAAGACTTAAGGTATCATTCTAAGCTAGTCTCAAGTAGTACCTAGTTTTCAGTATAGCCACCTGTATTTGGCTAACTTTCCAATCCAGTCAGGGGAGATACTTCCTTCTTCATTTGGCTCTTGTGATTAGAACAACGTAGTTTATGACTAGCCACACATTTGGCAAATTTAGCAAACAAGTTCTGACAGGCCAGTATGTAAGCAACGATCTACTGAGAAATAGCAGCTGAAAAAATGCATTCAACTAAGCAGTAAGGGTGATAAATAAAGTAATGCAGCCTTAAAACTTGAATGTGCAGTATTTGCTGAAAGAAAAGAAAACCTGCATGACATGAACACTTGAGCCGCAGTGACACAGATCCCTGATACCCCATCACTCAAGCATGGACTGGACATCCCGCCAGGGCAACTGGCTAATCACGTAGGGTAATTATTTGGGTGACATGTCTCAGTTGTTCAGAATTCACATTTGTTCTATTAACTCATACTCCTTGACAGGTTAAGTCAAATCCTTTAGGCCAAAAGAAAAAAAGACCATTGAGGTTTCTATTTTTTTATTTCTATATTATCTATATGCATTTTCCTCTCTTCTGATCTACAAGAATCTGTCACAAATTACAACTCAAGCTATGCAAATTACACCTCTGTGTCCCTTAATACTACGCAGGGTGGAAAACAGCAGTGACAGGCAGGGATGTATGTCCAAAATGAGATTCTCCATTCTTTGCACTAGATAAGCTCTCTAGGCTTGCCATCAGAGATGTCAAGCAACAGCTATTTTGCTGGAGGACAGACTGAGCCAGTCACATCAAGGCTACAAAAGTTTCTGTGATGGATGTCACTGAAACCAGACCCTTTCAATTAAATTTTCTTCTCTAGGCTTCAAAGTAGATACAAAAGTGGTCAGGGTATCATTTCACATTGTCACTCAGTATCGAGACCAAACCAAGACTCAGATTCTACAAGAGTACCAACTGCCCACTATCTACTAGTTGCAACCAATTTGCCCTAAAATTATTTATGATCTAAGAACTGGTTCAAAGATGCATTCTTTCAAACTGTTTCTTACCTGAAGCCAACTTCTGCGTTGTATTTTGCTTGGTGCAGTCTGTGTGCTGCGTCCTCGCAACTCACTCTCTTCTAGCTGGGCTGCTTTTTCAGAACATAAAGACAAGAATTAGAAGACAGAAAATAGAAATATGACATTTTAAAATATACACCTTAGTTTGAGTTGTTTTTTTTCCCCAGATGAGGACAGAAGAGTAAGTCTTTGACATGTGAATGGTAACAACAACTGAAAAGGGATTCAGCTTCAGATACTGGCTAGTTGACTATTAGTAGCAGGAGTTTTGAACCTCTTCAGGGACAGCCATCCTCATGTGTATTTGTTGTGGTTCAACCCTAGCCAGTAGCTAAGCACCATGCAGCCGCACACTCACTCCCCCCCACCCAGTGGGATGGGAGAGAAAATCAGGAAAAGAAAAACTCGTGGCTTGAGATAAGAACGGTTTAATAGAACAGAAAAGAAGAAACTAATAATGATAATGATAACACTAATAAAATGACAACA
>JANZLQ010000064.1:3814582-3841123 GCA_026212715.1 Elanus axillaris | reverse complement strand
TCGCTGGCTGGGCATGAGAAGCTGAAAAATCCTTGACTTTAGTCTAAATATTACTTCGCAGCAACTGAAAACATCAGTGTTATCAACATTCTTCTCATACTGAACTCAAAACATAGCACCGTACCAGCTACTGGGAAGACACTTGATCTATCCCAGCTGAAACCAGGACACTATTAAAGAGCATATATTGTTTAAAGATACATTAGCTTAATAGCAAGTGAAGCCCCACATCAATTGATATGAAAGTATAGAAATATATTCTAGAACAGGGGTACACATCATTCTGACTCCTAGCTGGGTAGACAGTAATCTGTCTTAGGAAACCAAGTAAGCCCAGAACCCATACTACTGAAGGCAGACTCTGATAGACAGGGTCCTGGTGAACAAGTGATATGCTGGGCTTACAAAGCAACTGTGTGTATTTACTGTCAAACTAAGGAAACACAAGGTATTGGCAGATTAAACAGAATGTATTAGGTATTTAACATACTGTGCAGAGAAGGATTTTTCATGTACAAGTCCTAAATGAAGGACAATCATTTTCCTTCATTTCCAAGGCAAGGAAGAGTTGGTTCCAGAACTTCTGCAAAAATCCTGTGTGTGGTTGTCCTGGTTTCAGCTGGGATAGAGTTAAGTGTCTTCCCAGTAGCTGGTACGGTGCTATGTTTTGAGTTCAGTATGAGAAGAATGTTGATAACACTCTGATGTTTTCAGTTGCTGCGAAGTAATATTTAGACTAAAGTCAAGGATTTTTCAGCTTCTCATGCCCAGCCAGCGAGAAAGCTGGAGGGGCACAAGAAGTTGGCACAGGACGCAGCCAGGGCAGCTGACCCAAACTGGCCAACGGGGTATTCCATACCATGGGACATCACATTCAAGAAATAACTGGGTGTTGTGGGGGTTGGTATCGCTGCTTGGGTACTAACTGGGTGTCGATCTGCGGGTGGTGAGCAATCAGTCTGTGCACCATTTGTACATTCCAATCCTTTTGTTATTACTGTTGTCATTTTATTAGTGTTGTTATCATTATAATTACTTTCTTCTTTTCTGTTCTATTAAACTGTTCTTATCTCAGCCCACGAGTTTTACTTCTTTTTCCCGATTTTCTCCCCCATCCTGCTGGGGGGGGGGAAGTGGGTGAGTGGCTAGGTGGTGTTTAGTTGCTGGTTGGCATTAAACCACGACAGTGGTCAAGGAGAACTAAGGGTTCCTGTGCTGGAAATGGTCCCAACTTACAGAAGAACAATGGATTTTTGAGAAGATGCTTTGACTGAGACAGAGACAAACATCTTGCAGGACACATCAGCATCCTCAATGGAGCAAGGACATCACCAACACTCTCAACAGCATCCTAAATAAAGACATCTTATTTCCTATGTCCAAGACAGATTTACAGCTTCCATTTCTTCTCAGTGGAGAAAAATAGCTCATGCAAAACCTGTTTTCTTTAAGTCATAATTTAATGGTCACCCTAAGCCAGCAGAAACTGGCACTACCAATAAAAGAAGCAGTCATCCTACTAAGGTCATAGAATCACAGAAAGATTTAGTTTGGAAGGAACCTCTGGAGGTCACCTAGTCCAACTTTCCATTCAAAGCAGGGCTTACTTCAAAATTAGATCAGGTTGCTCATTACAACTCTCAATACCACATTTTCTTTTTTGGGTTGGACAACCCTACATGCACCTGTGTAGTGAATTGTTCAAAGATCTGATATGGCCAAGTTTTAACTGAGGAAAAACATAAAAGAAAGATCACTTTTAATCGTAGCCACTTGTGTAATCTGGTTCACCATGAGATTGCACAAATGCTGGTACAAGCAGATTGGAGACAACAGGCACAGGGTAGGACCATTCTTGGGGGAACAGTGTATGCTTATGTCAATTTAGAGTGATCATTAAATTACAGAGCAAGAAGAACAAGATGTTGTTCTATTGCTTAAGCACAAAGAATCTCTGTATTTTAGGCCTGAAACAGGACTAAGAAGAGAGGGGGAAAGGAATAGACTGCTCCAAATTAGAAAAACAGCCCTTCCAACTAGAGCTCCTGCTACTCCATTAGGCTATTCCTAAGTAACTCCAGAAATACTTTGCAGTCATTAGCATTGGTCCTGATTGCAGTGGAGCTCCTCTGGTACTGAGGGTGAACTGTCCTGAGATTACAATGCTAGAAGTATGGTCTGATTCAGTCACTGCTTTGGACAGAATTAGAACCATCTTTCACTTTCACTTCCTAAGCAATCCATCTCTTCTAAGCAACTGCCCAGAAGACCACTCACGTATACTACAAATATAGGTACAAAAAGGGGACAGGGTAGGACTCATGCCACCACTGCTGAGTATTTGCTTCTCAGAATTGTTTGAGTATTTTGTGATGGACTGTGACCAGGTCTCTCTAAACCAGGAAAAACAGTAGTTCAAATCCCAGACAAAAGCTGATGCAGCTAAGCTAGTTGTCTGTGCTACAAACATTACTTTAGAATAAAAATATCCTTCTCATGGGATGGATGGGATGTGAACAACAACCACTACCTGTTCATCACACAAAATAGGTCCACTGCTGTCACTCCCTTGGAGACCTGAGCTGGCAGTGCCTATTCTAGTAGCCAATAGGCTACAAACCCTTAAGGCACATCTTTGTGACCACACTGACATTCACTGGAAGTACATACACGGCTGTGAAACTGTCTGGGTTATACACCCAAAGAAATGACAGCATACCTAGAGACCATCTTCACTACCTTATAAGCCCATCATTTACTTTAATTCATTTACCAAGCCTAAGCGTAAGAAGTTTATCAATCACTATTATCATTAATTACCCCTAGGGAACACAGACAAAGATAATAGTCCAGACAAATAGATCTATGATGACACTTTCAGGAACAACAGAGGGATTTGTGCCCATTCAGTATTATATAAGTATCACACATCCCTAATTTTTCAGTGAAGACTAGTCCTATAGATGGATGCTTTAGAAGTAATAAATGATGCAATAACTCTCATGGGAGATGGATAGGGAAGAAAATTCAGTGCTGTATCTCAGCTAGAAATCATTTATGTAAGTAAAATCATATTCCATCATTGAGAAGAAATGCCTAGAAATTAAACAGACCACAAAATTGCTAAGGTACTACCCCCAGGCAAGAAGCTTATACAAATCACCAATGACTCCCACTCTGAACTCTAGTGGCAAAATCAAATGGAAGAAGAAAAATGACAGTATGATAATTCAGTTTATATCCTTCACTGCAGCTACACGTGTTTAAAATAACAACTTCGGATAGCTAAGAAACAGCAAAACACTGAGTTCTCTTCTGCAGAGATAATGCTACTGTCTCCAAGTTGATGGAGTTGAGGAAAGGAACACAGACTCCCACTGAAGTCTTTCAAGATCCCTAAGACAAGCTGAAGTACTTTACCTTAACTGAATCAAATGGCATTAAGTGACCGCAAAAATCAAACAACTTTGGTTAAGCTTAGACATAACAGTGGCACAGCAGAACTTTAAGAGAAAATTTCTCTTGACAGAGTTCTATTACAGCTGCTGACACAATATCCCTACATAATTTTTGGACCAAAAAGTCAAAGATGTTGTTTTACACCCTCTTTAACTACCTAAAGGTATATCACCCCAGTGTGACAGAGCACACAATTTCCTTTGTTTTCCAACATCCAAGAACATGGACTTTTTTTGCATCATTACACACAAGTTTTTACTTTCATATAGAATAGTGAAACTAAGTGACTAGTTGATTCCACATCACCATCCCATATAACCTGCAAGAAATTATATAGCAGACAGCTAAGCCTGAACACACTTAAACTTGAAAACAAATAGTATGTACCCAGTATAGCAGGAAAACAAAGGAAAAAGAGATTGATGTTAGAGTCATAGTTAGAACAGTTACTGAGAAAAAAGTTAGTTTCTAGTACTGTTGAGATTAATAAACTTTCAATCCTAATAAATTACTGTGTTAAGTAACTTTTTAAACCCTTTGTCTTCATTTTAAGGTGAAAGTAAAGCTTAAGCAGACACTACCTACCCAGCAACAGATTAAAAAACACACTCTAAGATAGACAGGTTCTAGGAAGCGTGAGGGTAAGACTAAGGTTGCTAAACTGCTTTATACAGGGATTTAGTGAAATCAACTTTATTTTCATTATGCTAAATAGATTAGAAAGCCAGTAAGCTCACACTTTATACCTTCATATATGCAAAATTATTCCCGTCACTACATTGCTGTCTATGACAGACAGGCTTAAATTAGAAACAAAATACACATTTTTAAATAAAGCCAGTTAATCACTGGCAGAAAATGGTAGATTTTCTTTACTTCAAATATTTAAATAAAGATTAGCTGTCTTTTTAAGACTACTACTATAGCTTAAATATAATTTATTATTTTAATGCAGCTATTACTGGATATAATACGATTATAGTCTATGTCATCAAATGTCATTTGTCTACAGGATACCAGACTTAGATAACATTGAAGTCCATCAGCTTTTAAAGCCTATTAACAGTGTTACGTATCAGACAAAGGTATACCATTATTTTACACTGACAATTTATATACATTTCTAATCTTCTAGTTTTAGTTATTACTTTTTAACAAATGGAGAGGCGGGGAAGTTAAATTTTTGAATTAGGCAGGGATCAACTGAGAAATTGATACCGTGTTGCAGAGACTGTTAACATACAACCAGCTTAAGTACCCTGATGAAAGAGTCTCATGGAATTTCATTCCACCAAGCTCAAATGCTGCTGTCTCTCTAGCACAGCCTGACCAGTAACCTCACTGACTGAATTACAGCTCTGATGAGTAATGTTTAAAATAGTTCTAGACTACAGTCTCTGTAAAACTCTCACATAACTCACCATTTGCCCTGGTGGTCTTTGTCTCATTTTTAAGGTAGCCATGTGAGTTGATTTTTCTGTGGTAATTTCTCAGCTCTGAATTAGCTCCATTTAGATACAGAGAAAATCCTTGTTCTAACTGCTCCAGTTTGATTTGTATAGGATCCTTTCTTTTTAAACGTCCCAGTAGCCTGAAGTAGAAAGGATAATAATTCATCCTGATGCAGTATGTATACAGATGGTCAGATTAGCAATAAACACAAAAACACACAATGTCACACAGATTATAAGTATGTTCATAGTTCAAATAACAGTTTCAGAATATAGCTTCCAGGACCTGTTCTGTAATGCTTGTATGAGTACCCATACACTGTGACATATGAAGTTTGACCCTTCTGAGATTTTTCTATATTGTTACTCATTTCACATAATTTTTCCCATTTAGTATATTTAACCTTTCTTCTTGAGAATTTTTAATATTTTTACTCAGAATTTCAAAAAGCTTAAAAATGGTTGAGCTCTTTTCAAGAAAAAGAAAGATTATTTGTGTTTTGAAATTTGAGGAGGAAGCCCCCAGTCAATAGTGCAGTTAAGATATACCAGAAAAGTAAAGTCTGGTTAAAATAATATTGAAAAACACCCTTCCCCAGGCTCAGTTTCAGTGAAACACCTACCCCTCCTTCTTCCAAGTCTCATCTTTCCTCCTTTCACCTTGGGTTACACTCAATCTGTCCTAACTCCTTTGGTGAGGTGACATGCAGGCCAGGAAGTTGGGGTCAGGTCGGTGACAATTTGTGCCTGCCTCTGCACACAGCTTCCTGGATTCCCTCTAACTGCAAGGTGGGTCAATCCACAGGCCAAAGTCCCCAAGGGTGTATCTGTTCTGACACCTTTTTCCAAGAGCAGGTCCCCAGCCATGTTGCCAGCAGTCCTCCTAGGCAGCATGCCTCCACAGGAGCACCCGACCCCCCTGCAGCCACCACTCTTTTAAATCTACTCCAGGCTGCTCTGACAGGTGATGTTTTGGCACACAATGGGCTGTTTCTGTTAATTTTGCACGCAGCAGGAACCGGCTGTCACTGGCCCAGGGCAGTACCTGACCTGCTCCCACACAGGCTATTTTGCAGAGCCTGCTATCCAAAACTGCCGGTTATGTCCAATACATGAATGCATCCAGCATGCCTCTTCTGCAAGGTACAGTTGCCGCCTGCTTGTTGTGTTGTTATTCAGTGGCATTTGTTTCCACCAAAATTCGGAATTAGAGCTCTGATAATACGGATGCAAGTTGTTTCAATTATTAAATTATTTCTTTTTATCCTTTTCTAAAACCACTTTAGGAGACTATACACAAAATAAACCCACATTCACAAAAATTGGCTGTTCTTTTAACACAATTGTGGCTTTTGTAGGTTCTTTTTGGTCTTTTCACCAAATCATTGTTTGTTACAGAATTTGAGTAAAAGTCTTATGGCTTGTGGTAAAGGAGGGAATCCAGCAAGAAAGTTCTATAGACCCTTCTGAATGTATCTGTGAAATTCATCTGTTTAGGGTACAATGACAGGAAGGTTCATATAAGCAAAGGTGAAAAGAAATGTTTTAAACTTGTCTGAAAGATACTGAAGTTTGCAGAGCAACCTAGATGTCCTTATCTCCCACCTTAGCAGAACCTGACTTTGCACACTTAACTTTAGCAACTTTTGAATGCAATTTTCTGTATTTCTGACAACATAAAAACTTTGCTTCATAACATCATCCTCACACAGTGTGAGCTGCCAGTTACTTCTGAATCTAGAACCTCTTGCTCTGTAAACAACAATCTTCCCTGTAAGCCATGGAAATGGTAACTATTTTATCAATAAATTTATCTATATTTTAATGTATGCTGTTGAAATATTGTGATCTTCTCTAGAAATAAGAACTTTCATGTACTTAGCAAACCAAGGGAAGAGAATCACCTGAATGCTTTAAGATACAGCAAGTCAGACTTTGCATCACAAGTTCAAAACCCAACATTTTAAACTAATATTCACAACTGTTGATATTAGCTACTATATTAGATAGTACATGACAGGTATTACATAATCAATGGTGGTAACAATTCTGTATCTTACCGGTTTCTCTGCTGAAGGGATATTAAGTATTCATCATGTTTTTCATCAAAGTCAGTCACCATGTCCTTAATATAAAGCTGAAATGAGAATATAATTGTCACACTGAAGTATAGAAATGATTTATTATAGAGTACTGCTGCTTTTTCACTCTCAATAGACAAGAATGCTATAAAATGAAAAAAGTTCCTCCTTCAAAAAAGCATAAAACTGTCAGTGTAGAAAATAAACTTCCTGAAGAACGGAGGAAACATTACTTGTTTTACTTTATTTTTCAGAACCCTTCACAATCTACTGAAGAGCCTAAAAATACTAAAAATGGAAGGCATATACTATGATGAGTTACTATCCAAGAACTTACAAGCAAGTCAATTCTGTGTCACAAGCTGAAAGGGCCATGTCCAAAGCCCAGCTGTGGGATGATTTTCCTGAATTGCTAGTGCTCGTGAGGTCCGTTAATTCTGGAACTTATTCACTGCAGAGGCTGTATACATTTAAAGTGTTTAATTAAAGATTTTACCTTGCTTGCCTTTCAGGAAATATGAACTTTTCCAGCAATTGCCACCAGGTATCCCAGAGTTGCGGCTGCAAGTTGGGGTGGGGCGCCCTCTTATACACCCAGAAGTTTAAACTTGCCACCAAAACGTTTAATTTAGTTCTGTACCAAAAAACGAAACCCCATATTTTGTCTCTTGCCGACTACAGAGTATCTCTGCTAAAATACCGCCCCTTCCCGTGCCTTCCCTGAGGTAACGCAGCGTTGGGGCTGAACTGACTGCTCTTCCGAACGACAGAGCAGGGCCTCGGGCCGGGCCAGACCCACCCCCTCGCTGCGCTGTGCCTCTGCAGCGCCGGCAGGCACCAGGCTCAGAAGAAACCCGGAGGCAGGGCCCCCACCGGCCGGAGACCCCGCAAGAGCTCGGCGGGGACAGCGGCGAGAACAGGCCGAGCCGGGCCAGGCCAGGCCGCACCGCCGCTACCCTGTTTGTGCGTTTCCTTGGTTACCGTCGCGCTGGTGACCTCACTTCCGGCGCGCCAGCCCGGGGCGGGAAGCGGCGGCAGTGGGGATGGAGGCGCTGTGGGCGCTTCTGGACGAGGTGGCCCTGGAGGGACTGGACGGCATCACGCCAGGCGCGCTGTGGCATCGCCTGGGCGCCCGCTCGCCACCCTTCCCGCTGCCGCTGGAGCCCGCCACGCAGCAGCTCCTCTGGGCCACGCTCAGCTCCCAGCCCGACATCGGCTTCTACCTGCTGCCGCGGGCGCGCCCGCCGCTCCACCTGCACGACCGGTGAGGGCGGCCCCGGCGGGGACAGCGCTCCCCGCCCCGCCGCGCCGAGCTGAGCCGCCTCGCTCCCTCTCTCAGGCCGCCGCGCTTTCCCCTTCCCGTTGGGCCGGGTACCCCGCCGGACGCTGGGGGAGGGCTGGCGCCTCTGCCGGGGTAGCTCGGGCCTGGTTCTCCAGCCGCCACGGTGGCGGCTGCCCCCGCCGCCTCCGCTCGTCTTCTATGGAGCCGCGGGGCTTTACCGATAGAACACCTGAGTAGCTGGGTGGCGAGGCGGAAAGGGGTTTTGAAGCCCCGCGGCTGTTTAGGAGACCTGTATAGGAGTCCTGGCTAGGTTTCCCTTCTAATAACTGTTTACCACTTGGGTACAAGCTGAATTTATATGTCCCGGTTCATCAGGGTGCAGGTACCTGCTGTTTTCCTTTTCTGTAAAGTAGTATCTGTAGATGTTTCTTTTATTCCCACCACTTCAATATACTTGAATTTTTGAAGATCAAAGTTGTATTCCGCTCCTCCTGCCTCATAAGCTCTGCATGCTGATAAGGTTTAGTCATACTCGAGGAGTGCAGCTTTGCTCTTTGTGTTTTTCCAGTTTTGAGGTTTCAAAAGGGTCTCATTTTTCCAAGATACTTCATAGAGGTATCAGCATTGTTTGTGACAATCTTGTATTTCAGTTCCAAATTTCCCTTTCTTGGTTAAGTGTTGGCACTCTGCTTTTATTTCAGATATGAGGAAATAGACCTTGAAACAGGAATACTGGAAACCAAAAGAGATCCTCTTCCTTCAGATGATATTTATCCTGTCCACATGATTTTGGATAATAAAGATGGCATACAAGGTTCCTGCCAGTATTTTAAAGAGAGAGTAGATATCACTGATCAAATAAGGAGGAAGGATTTGCAGCCTTGTTGTACTTACACAGAAGCTGTTGAAAAGTGAGTGAAATCCTTATATCTGGCATTGAAAGATTTTTAACTTAAGTTTTAAAAGTTAGTCCTTGCCCAGTTTGTGCAGATTATATCAAGAATGGTGTTGGTGGGGGGAAAGTGATTGATCTCTCTGTTTTTATGGAACTAATAATAATTTATGACTTTCCCTTTTATTTCTTAGATGGGGAGAGAAACTAGTCATTGTTGCTTCCCAAGACCAGCGTTATAGAGCTTTAATAGGCTGGGAGGGGGACCCTGACTTAAAACTCCCTGACTTCTCCTACTGTATATTGGAGCGTTTAGGTCGTGCTAGGTGGCAAGGAGAGCTTCAGAGGGACCTTCACAGTGGGGCTTTCAAGTAAGTTTATATCTTGTAATATGAATTAAATCAAAGCTAACAAGTTTCCACTGGTTATTTATAAAGATCTGTCTACTTCAGAACTCCTGTGTATTGATTTAAACTCATATCTGTATTGGTAGCATCTCATCCTTACTACCGGGAGCACTTGGTTCGTGGAGCCTGTATTGCTAGAATTATAGTGGTCTCTTCCTTGAGTTCATTATACTTCCTGTTATTTTCTCATGGAACCAGAGATTGTCTATTGGATTAATACACAAGTTCCTAAGTTGTAGAAGTTCTTGCTTTCTCTAAATCACTTTTTCTTCAAATTTGGGATGAAACAATGGTTTTAATTTTCTTTTCTAAACTGCTGAGTAAGCATCTTATCCTGCTGAAGATTGGAAGAGATTATTGGATGCCCACCTTTTGTCCCCAGCATTTGCCCTGTGTGTCACCTTCCTCTGTATGACCTGAATGGGAGCCTGAATTACCAGCTCCCAAACTAGACCACGTATTTTGTTGATGGAGGAGCATTATATAGCCTCTTAGGGACCTTGCGGGTTTGTGTTGCAGTGCTGGAGAATATTAGCATTGCTGTTAAGGAGTCAGTGCTTTTAGGAGATTAAGCATATGTAGCTTGCAAACCCCACTGGATTTGTTTTTTGCTACTTAGGAAGCTCTTTTAGGTAATTAAGATGATGGAGGCAGAGGGAAGTCTTTGTGGATACTTTTCTGTCAGTTTAGTGTCCTGGGTCAGCTCATCAAGGAGTGAATGAATACTGGAGCTATTACAAGGGGAGCAGTGATTGTAGCATAGCTAGGAGTTAGAAAGAGAGGATGGAGAAAGAGGGTATGGGGATACAATATTGGTTCATCTGTCTCATTAAACCATGTCATGACACTGTGATTGTGCATGGAGACTGTAGGTTAAAATCAGAGGTATTTTTCTCTGTTTAATTGGATTAACTATGAAAATCAATTTCACAAGTTACCTTAATTTTGGCACTTCCTAATTTTGAGATTGTCACTTCGAAAATTAACATAACATGTCACTAAGACCACAGGTAATTTAGGTAAAGTGTTTTGGGATATTGGATAATTAGAATTTATTTGCAGAAGTTCCTATGCCTATAGATATCTTGCTATCTTTTCTTTAGAGTGGATGCTGGAAAAATTCATTATCACCGAAGAGTATTGGACAGAAATGGTCTCATAACAATGCAGTCCCATGTCATAAGACTACCAAGTGGAGCACAGCAGCATTCAATTCTTCTACTTCTGACTCGCTTTCATGTTGATAGGTATGTGCCACTCAGATGTTTTAAAGATCTCCTGGGTAGACTGTGACCTTTTACTATGATGAAAGTTTGCTCTTGTCACAGAATCATCAAAGTTTCCTGTTATTAACTCTTCTCAATTTCTTTATTAACTCCTCTTCCAAATGCTGGACCGTTTAAAACTTATCTCAGAGATCTAAACAATAGGGTATGCTAGTGCCTGTCACCTGCCTAGATAAGCTTAACTGTTCTTATTATAGCACTAATAATTCTGCTAATTTTGAGTGTTCTCACTTCAAACACGTTTCTAACAGATTTTTTTTGTTTTCTGGTCTTGTTTATGATTAGAACTTGTGCTTCTGTGGCTTGCCAGTGAAGTAACAGCCTGGGCTTACTCCCTGTTCCCTCAGATGAGGTCTCTTCTTAATGACAAATTCTCTCATGTGCTATTCAGAGAAGGAAGAGAAAACTATAATTCCTAAAACAATCTGAGAACACTTCAGCATACTTTCTCTAGTGACTGACATTTTGTAAAGGTACAACTTGTGTTTATAAAGTTATATGCATGTTTACCTGTGAAATAACTTTCTTTTCTTGGTTAGGAGGAGCAAATATGATATTCTGATGGAGAAGCTCTCAAGTATACTAAGTGCTCGTTCAAACCAGATGGAAACATTAGGAAACTTGAGGGAAGAATTGGTGAGATTAATTACTCTTCCAAATTCTCACTCATGTAGAATCTAGATGATTAGTATCAAAGGCAGTCATTTGCACTGCCTGTTTTTTAAAGCTGCACAAAATTTTGGGGTAGGATATCAACAGAAGGATCTTAAAAACCTACTAGATCAAGTTACTGTTGCTGTTTGTCATAAGGAAGGAGTTCTGTTCAATCCACAGTTTCAGAAAAGTTTTGTCAATGGATATCATCATGCAATTCTTACTTGCACAAAGCTGCTGCTGGTTCTTGATGCTTGTTTGGACAGTAGAGTTGGAGGGATAGAACACACTCCAGAAGCATCTCACGCTTTGGCTGTCTTTGCTTTGTCTGCACTAGCAGGCTTTTAAGATCCTTCTGTGATATCCTATTCCAAAATACTGTGTTCTAAGAACAGGCAGTATGAATGTCTGTCTTTGATACTAATCACCTACAGGCAAGACCTTTGGGCTATGATGATGTTTGCCCTTTCTCTTTGCGTTAGGGTCTTTGTGAGAGAACTTTCAAACGTCTGTATCAATATATGATGAATGCTGGCCTAGCCAAGGTAATATCCATCCCATTACAAGATATACACCCCAATGGAGGACCCTACAAGACAAAGAAAGGTAACCAGAACCATATTTTTGCTTTCTTTTTTGTGTAATTATGTTGATGCCATTCTATCTATAAGCTTCAAATCTTAAATTAAAAGACACATAGGTGAAATTCTGTCTATGTAATTATGTGGAGAAGTGTGTTAATAAATCTAGAACACTGCAACCCACTTTAATTAAACATTTGTTCCAGGCTTTTAAGAAATGAATGCAGGCAAGTTTGTTGTATATCACCGTAAGCTGTTTCCACTTATGACTCCTAATAAGACTGCTCAAGCCAATACAGAGTAGGGACAAAGAGCAATCTGCTGACCTTTCAGGTTGAAGTTGAATGACAAATCAATAAACTTGACAAAAATATAGAAAATGTTATATAAAACAAAAAAGACCGTTAGAAAATAAGCTAAAGAAACAGACCATCTTAGTTATGGCTTTTGCTGAAATTATGACTTTTGCTGAAAGGGTTGAGAATGCAAAGTTTCTCTGGAAAGGTTCATATGAAATTATGAAAGTAAGCTTCTACGGCACTACCTTGGAATTCTTGAAGTAAGCTAGATAGCCAACAACTACTATTCAAAAAAGCAATAGTCTACTGAGGGATAGTTTAATGCATAACCAGCTTTGAATTCAAGTTTAATAGATTTGCAAGAATTGCTGATAACTTCCAAACATGTAGTGGAAAGACAAAGAAGATCAGAACTGCATGAAGAAAGGGGACAAAAGAAAGCAACTGCTCTCAGAAAAAGCTGCAGATAAAACTTGCATGGGGAAAAAAACCTACATAGAAGTAATACTAGAAAGTATGAGGAAGGATAGTATCACCAGTGGAATTAATGCAATTTCTTAAGGAAATCTAAACCAAATCTTTAATCACAGAAAATCCTAAGAGGCAGATTTGCAACGGTTAAAAAGAAAATAATTCTTAAAGATTAAGTGTTTTTCAGAGATGTGGTAAACTGTTTGTGAAAAAATAAAAAATAAAAAAAATAAATCTGATATGAACTAAACATTCTAAATTATATAGTCTTTGCAAATAAGAGTGATCATAAAGGAAGAACTGAAAGAGCCAATAAAAATGTGAGAACTTTGAGAAGACAGAATTGAATGCTAGTTACTTGGAGCTAGATAAAGGCTTTTGATAAGACAGCAAATTCCTTCAAATCTTTTAAGTCTGGGGGAAGGAAATCTCTGTTGGGAAATTGTATTATGAACAAAGTAGGTCAAAGTAGGCCAAAAGTAGGTACAGCATCTAACATGGTTCAGAGAGAAATCTCCCACATCGTACTGAATAAATAAGGCATTGATTGAATGAGTTCATTTGTCATGAAATACACAGGTCCACCTCCTTCCCATAAGAATGTCAGAGGGAGTTTTACATGGGAGAATTCATTTAAGTTCACGGTTTCAGGAAGGCAGTGGAGATCCTCAAAAAATATTATAGAATAGATCAGTATACAATAAAATATATGGAGAAAATTATGACATTTTTATAAATTATATGTTATACATAGGTAATGTTTTTCTGGTTTGAGCAAGTGTCTCAACATACAGTGGCTTGTATGACAGCGGTACCTTTAGTCACACTGTTTAGCATTGTCACTGACAAAAACCTAGATTCTCTCTTATACTGGCTTTCAGTAGGATTGCACAAGGTTATATTTGTTTATACTTCCTCATAGTGATTTAAGTTTCAGAGATGTTCTAATGAGCTGAAAACACTTGCAAATAAAACCTGAAAGACTAGATAGTATTCCTAAAAGATAGAGTTTATATCAATAGTAAAAACATCTAACTTCCAATTAAAGTATTTACTTAGAAGACAAGAAAATACAAGTCTGTTTATAAACTTGATGGCAACGCACGAGGCAGTAGATGTTTCGTGTTTTGTCAGATTGGCACAATGGCAGCTGCATTTACTATTTAAGTTTATCATGAGTAATGCCACCTGATGAATCTTTCACTTGAATGATAATTCCATCTTACAGACGTAAAAGCTGAAAATCCACAAAAATGCCTTAAAAAACAGTAGGTATTAAACTAGGATGAATTAATAATAGCTGATTTTCATCAGAGATCAAGATAGTTTAATCTCTGGAGTTATGGAGGAAAGCAGATAGAAATGTGGGACACACTGAGGATGAAGCCAGAGCATCTGCTATGGGAAGCATGTTACTGGGCAGCAGGAGCTAAAGTAAAAGGAATTGGTTTGGTTTTGTTTTGTTGTTTGTTTTGGTGTTTTTTTGGTTTGTGGTTGGTTGGGTTTTTTTGTTTGGGTTGGTTTTTTTTTCAAATACTGCTTCAAGTGAAAATTAATGGGCTGTAGAAATACAGAGGATGTGATAACAGTGCCTGCAGCCCTGCAAAAATGTCAGCATTTAATTACTATCCTAAGCAGTATCTTAGGATACTGGCAGGGAAAGGATTCAAACTGAGGAAAAATAATGGAATCATCTGGCCTGGAGGTCAGTCCCATGGTTAACTTACTGTGGATTAACTTCATGTCAGCTAGGCTTCAGTAACTGATCATATGTATATATACATATGCATAAGGTAAAATTCATCGGCTGAAACCATAACGATTTCAACTAAAGGTTTCACCCGGTGTTTTTCACAGTGGGGCTGTACCAGAGCAGTAGAGGTGGCTCTAGATGTTCCCACCCACTGCCGCAGAATGAATTGGCTACTTCTGCAGCAGCTGCTGAACCACTGCAACTTGATAAGCTGGCAATGTACAGTAACTGAGTTATAGTTTACCACTGGTCACTTAACTTGTTCAGCAGGAGGTAGATGACACTGATGATAGCAGGTCATCCTTGTATCAGGGAGCAGGATCACTACAACTCTCCTGAAGTCATCTGTCCCCACTCTACCCTTCTGGGAACTCATAGAAAAGTGGGTGGAGAGTTACTACAGCACAGCCAGTGCACAGTAACGTGTTAAGATATAGAATTCAATCACATAGGAGATTTTTGTGGTTGGTGGGCAGCACTGTGTTCTGTCCTTGTATACAACCTTAGATTTTGCGTGTCTGTTTTCATTACATGTAATTATAGTACACCATATGTGTTAACAAACCTAGCCATTCCCTAGGTGCAGGGAGTAGGTGAGGACTTTGAACAAAAAATCTGGAAGCTAGCTGCTCATACATGGTTGCACATAAAGCCTCCATAATATAACTGATATCATGTGTTGTGACATCAGCAGACAAATGCTGAGAAGAACCTCTTCTCAAAGACCCTGTGCAATGTAACTGCATTTTAGTTATGCTGTAAGAGCTTACTGGATGGTGTAGGGCTCTTCCAATCCTTTTCTTCAGTGTGCTAGTTGCTTGGTGTATACTTCCTCCAACATGCATGCGTACAAATATAGAAGAAGGTGCTAGGACATATGATAAACTGACAGTTCTTTTAGGTCCTGGGATTTTTAAATATTGGGAACTCGCGGCAGCCCTTCATAGGGCCCATCAACTGATATCCACTTTGATCACTTGCTGAGGAAAGGCAGTCCTGTGTTAAGGAACAGGTTTGCAACCAGGTAGCTTATTGTATGAGTTCTATATTTTCAGCTGTATGGGTTTTCTTTCATTATGTGACTTGCATTTATAGAAAGTGAAAAATGCTTTGAGCCTATAGAAAAAAAGGAGTGGTTTTATACTCGGTGAATGATCTCAGAGTCAGATGTGTGTTCTGAAGATGTAATACTGTAGGTCAGCACTTAATCCTTTCATTGATTTATTTGTGCTGTTGAAATTTCTTCTGTTACTGCAGTGGTTCTCATTCTGCTCATAAATCACTATACTGAGCAGTCCTAATGTGGAGACAGACGTAAAGGTTTGGAGCACCTCAAAAATTGAGCTAGTCAGTATTTGGACAGATTCATATATAAGGAAAAGCTGTTGTTAACCTTTACTAGAAATAAACAGTTGTCTTTGTTCCTCATTGCTACTACTTCATGCTGCTGAAAGAAATAAACTGGTTTAAACATGCACATGCACCCTGCATTTTGTTAGGAGTTGTAACAAACATTTGCGTTCACAGGGACTGATGTCATGGTCCGTTGCCTTAAATTACTAAAGGAATTTCGGAAGAAAATGGAAGATTATCATGATGATGATGAAGAAGAGATCATCACAAAAGCTGTTCAGCCTGTGGATATTGTTTGCGAAAGGGATATGCTCACCCAGGCTTATGAGCTAAGTAGGTGATGTAGTAAGACATGCTAAAGATTTTTCATGTTGCCTTCTTACTCCTTGTATAAAAGAAAGGTATATATTGTGGGGTTTTTAAAGTTCCAATTGCTTTTTATGAATTGGAAAGTGTCTGATGGAAATGGAAAAGATGAGCTTTATGTTCAGATTAGACTGTAGCTATAGGTGCTGCCACCTGTTAGCCTGCCCTGGAAGCTTATCAACTATTCAGTACCACCCAAATAAAACAGTGTGGTAGAAACAGGATGTTGTGCTGGGATGAGAAAAGGTGATGAAGAAAAAGTGTTTCTTGTTCTATCTCTTTTCCTCTCGTAATGGAGAAATTAATATCTTAACTGTGGAAAGCTCTCCAGGGAAAAATTCACCCTTGCTTTTAATCTGAAGCTATTGCCTTCAAACCTCATTCTGCTGTGCCACTGCTTCACATAAAATTATGTTTTATGACAGTATTTGACTGTATATTGTATGTATCTGTGAAAATGTCTTTAGTTGTTAGTGGGGAATGTTAAATTTTATATTCTGTCATATACAGTTATTCAGAGCAAATATGAATGTATGTACAAATATATGTACATATAATTTGGTCAGATTATTTCTCTGAGTTATTTTCTGGTTTGCCTTTCTGAAACAGTTGAAAGTAGGGGAACCAAAGGTATTTCTCAGGCAGAAATTCGCTTGGCTATGAATGTGGGGAAGCTAGAAGCAAGGATGCTCTGTCGTCTTTTGGAGAGGTACAAAGTTGTCAAGGTAAGGTTAAAATAAAATAATTTAGATACTTACTGAAACTGGAAATAAAATTGTGGGTACTGTGGTAGTATGTTATAACATTGTTAACCTCAAACAATAGAAACAGCAGTAGTTTGAGAACTGACAGTGAAAGAGTCCTGGTAAGACTGAAAAGAGTATGGCTTCAATTGAGGAAAAGGTATATAAGACAAGTGTTCAAAAACTATTGAGATTTTAACCTACTGTAATCAGAGGACTAGGCCTAGTTGTTAGAATTTAACAGATCTGCTCTTCTAGCATACCTTTTCTTTATTGTTTCCTGGTTAACTGTCTTGACATTTAGTAGTTCACTGACCAGAGGTACAAGTATTTTACATTGGTTTGTGACTGTGTGCGTAAATAATAAAGGTTGTGAGGAAAAATGCACATGGCCCCATATTTTCTGTCTGTACTGAGCGCATGTTCTGGTGATCCACACACCAGCTGGTGGGATTTTGCTGGACACTGCTTTACAGCATTCCAGAGGAACACTGTTTCCATCACCCTGACACAGGTCTGCCCTCCAAAAAGAGACAGGACAGAGAAACTGGCCTCAACCCTGCTTCACCTGGCCTCAACAACTTACCTAAGTCACTCACTGTAACCAGTGGTAACCCAAGTGACCTGGGGGCTGGTACTTTATAGAGATGAACATAAATGTCTCTCAACTCAAAATAGCCACTTTGCTTGATTTTTGACTGTAAGACAACTTCTGTTTTGCAAGATCCTCTACCGAAGGACCTTGTCCTCTGTACATTTAAAATTACTAATCTACTTGCCTTTTGAAAATACCAGTAAATTCTGAAAAAAAAAAAAAACGGTTACTTTTGTAGAGGTTACGGTGATTAAACTCCTCATTTCCAGATATTTTGATACTTTTTTAATTTCAGTAAGACAAATTCAGCTGTCATTTTTCACATGCACCCACCTGCCCCTTTTCAAAAAGGCAGGATAATTGCCATCTTCCTGTAATACAGAATTTTTTTACTAAGATCTTGTCATTTGGTAAAAAGTTCTGTAGAATTAAAAACAAGCTACATAAACTATTGGAATATCTAAACATGCTTTTTCCTAAGTCAACTGTGAAGATGAAATCTTCCCTTATTGATAGACTAAGTGTTTGAGTTTCTAGATACTTGAAAATACCTATTGTAGTAGACGGGGCAATAGCAGTTCCACTTAAGTCTGATTCACTCTGGTAACTTCTGCATTACTGTTATTTCACAGAAATTTTTTCTGAAAAAAATTTGATTTCCAGTCTGAATACATATAGTTTGTTCTTCCTTAGACTTTTCTACTTCCCATATACTGTAGGTGTTTCATTCTAGTATGCAGGTAATGCAGATTTATTTATTTTTCACGTATAGTATTTCTTTTGCTTTCTATATGTTAAGGTTAGTCAACATATTTGTTATTTGGAAAAAAAGGAGAATAACATGATACTTTTTGATGTGAGGGGAAAACAGTTAGAAAATTTTTCCACTGTTGATGCTGGAGAACAGACTGCAAGAATGGAGGAGTAAGGTGGTAAAATAACATTCCAACTATTTCCTTAGGGTTTTATGGAGGATGAAGGTCGGCAAAGGACAACAAAGTATATTTCATACATTTTTGCAGAGGAGAGTGATTTAAACCGTCAGTTTGAGAGAGAGAAGGCTAGAAGTGAGCAGTTAGCTACGGTTACTTTGGCTCTAGTGCCAGAAGATTCTGCACCTATGGAAGATGTGTCTCCTGGAGAAGATGATGCTTTGGTCTCAGACTCTGACAATGAAGAAGGAGGAAAAGATGGCAAGAAGAGAGGAAAAGGTCGGAAGGCCAACTCTGGTTCTCTCTTGAAATCAAGTTTCCAAGATGATACCCATCAGTCAACATCAGTGAAAGGTAGATCATGATTCTGAAATTTGGAAAGAATCTTGCATTTTTCTTATGGATCCTTTTATTAAAGAAAACATCATATGCTATTAGCTACCATTAAAGTTTTTGATCATATATTTATTTTTACACTTATTTGATTATTTCTATGCTTTTTGATTTTCTTTTTCTACCAAAGTGTTATGTTTTGGAATACTGTAGGTATGGTAATCTCTGGAAAGTCTTAGAGCTGAAGTGTGCTCTGACATTTGTGTGCATCAAAGAACTTTTCTGACCATCACCAATCACTGGGAGAGCCTGCTTCTCCTTACCCCTATGTCATTTCTCCCCTTTTCCCATGAAATGGGCTCACACACTGTGCTCTTTGGATACTTAGTATTTTTTCCAGTGGCTCCAAGGGCTGAAATGATTCTGCAGATGGTCGGACAAATTCTGAAACTGTTGTAAGGAAGGAGGCAGGACTGTGTAGCTAAAAACAAGCATAGTGGGGAGACTGTGGTAGGTAGCAGTCAGGTTGGCTTAAGTTCTTCCTAACAAAAAAGGTGGGCTGTGTCTCTCATGAATACACATCATTTCATTCCACTGGATATGCAAAGGTCATCTTAGGTGTGGGAAATAGCACAGGAGCTGACAGACCAGCCAGTTAACTTTTTTTTAAATTGTAACATATAAAAATTCTTCCCCCTTTAGCAGAGGTTTTTTTTCAGCTGGAAATATCTGGTATTGAGCCTTAGTGTCTGTGCAAAATTTATTTGTTCATGTTCTGTTGTGAACCTTCAGTGGTGTGAGTATGTGTAGAGTAATACTGACTTCTTGTCTGAGATGAGATAAGAAGTTAATTAACTACTTTCAAGCAGCAATAGGCTTTGGGTGACTTGACTTGCAGCCTTACTCACCTAAGCATATTGTAACAAAAATGTCTTCCCTCATGAAGGTAATTCCTTCATCATTTTCTTTAGCTATTTGGAACAACTTAAAGTGAAAGCTACCAGCCTTTTGGGGACATATTTTAAAGAGGGTATGGTGGTTTATTTTTTTATTTATTATAATTATTTAAATGTCCCTACAACTTCTCTGGTAAACTCCAAGGGAAGGGAGGAGAACAGATCTCCCATTCTTATGTAAATTATCTTTGGACTAATAATAAATCCTTGTTATGGTGCTTTGAGTCAGAAAAGTCAGGTTTCTGGCAGAACTTGAGAATCTTTATGACAGAAACCCTTCTTTCTTCAGACAGCAGTTTCTGGATAAGCTAATCTGGCCCTTCACGGTCTTCTAAGTCTGCCTGTGAAGAGGCTTCTGCATGGAGAGAATTATTTGATGACAGGGAGTTCTCTTTTTTTTAATTTTACTTTTGGAGGCTAAATGCAGTCATTCATGGTCAAACCACTGCTTCCAGCAGGGTAGAAGAATACATCAAACATGTAGCAGAATGCTTTTAACTACAGTTACCTGGGTGGATGGGGGAGTGCCTTTTATAGAGAGAGAAGCTGAACGTTTACAGAAAACTGTGAGAGCAGAAAAATTACAAGGCTGTTTGCTCTTAAACCAGGCTCAAAGCCAAAAGCTGTGAAGTCTCATGGGAAGAAGCTGCCTTCCCCTCAAATTCTTGAAGAGCCCAATGAGCTCCCAGACAACTGTTCGGGGGAGAGTTCTACTTTGGAAACTCTAAAGCAGGAATCCAATCTTTCCACTTGTGGTCATTCCATTGATGAAGATGGGGACGTGGCTGTGGTGGAGGAGGTCAGACTTGAAGACCCAAAGGTAAGACCATGTGTCTTAATATGTTCTTGTTGGTATGGCTGTCTGAGCTAAGTTATGTACTTTTATAGTAAGACTCCAAGCTATAGGATTTTTATTCATTTATGGGGTTGTTTCAGGTTTTTAAATTTAATTTCTAAGTCCATTCACATTTTTGGCTGCATTGTAGTTATAAGTCAAAATTATTCCAGAATATGGGAAGGTAGATGTCCAAAATATAGTTCTGGGTTAGTTCCCTGGTGCTTTCCAAATTCCCTGTGTTGACTTAGTGTGTGTCATCACTTAATGTCTGTCTGTGCACACAAGTGCTCCATGTCATCTGGTCTGTCTACTCTAAACCAGGAGGAACAAATGGGTTTTGACATGAAAGTTGTGTAGCCTCACTGCTGCAGGACTGAGCCTGGGACAAGAAGCCTTTCTGAGGAACAGGATATGTTGGCTTGGACTCAGCACAATGTTAATGCAGTTACCAGCTTTCTAGGCCAAAACTCTCTAGTCCTAGTGGCTCAGAATGGGGGATTGGCATAAATCTCTGCATCTAACTACATGGAATTCTTAGCTTCTGCCTTGGTTACCTGCTTGTGAAGGGGAGATAAAAGATAATCCCCGTCAGACTACTTTGTTACAAATAAATGCATCAAAAGTCTCAATTCCTCAGATGCTACTGTGCAAGGAACCTACGTTAGGCTGAAGACATTGAATAGTTCATGTAAAATTTTTATTTTATCCATGGTGTGCACTAGAAGACATGTGGCCAAAAGAAGGAAAAGCGTTCCAAAGCTACAGCAGTGGAGAGATCTCATGAAACATACAGGCTGCTGAAGCGCCGAAATCTCATTGTGGAAGCTGTTCGAAACCTCCGGCTAATTGAAAGCTTGTTCACGTGAGTCCATCTGAAAACAGTGTACTGGAGGCCTGATGCATTTTGGTAGTAGAAGCAGTACTTTAGCAAGCTATCTGTGTGCTTATTCCATTGGTGGCTTTTCTTGTCCCTGTTGGCATTGTATCCTATAATGTCGGAGAGGATGGCCCACGGAAGGTGTGGGGGATTGCAGTTATACTGAATCTTAAAAATTAATTAGCTCTTTGGAAGCAATAATAGTTCTCTGCAGATAATTACACAAGTGGATTTTTCTATGGTATATGTCCCATAACTAGAGATCAGAGAACCTTTTTCTCCGTTCACAGTATGCCAGTGCTTGGGGCCACATAGTAAGATACAGCACTTCTGCTTTAGGATTCTTTCATCTGCATAAGTTTTATTTCCACATGGTTTCAAAAGTTGTTCATGTGTTATTCTGTCAGGGACTATAGAGACTCATATCTTCCTGTCAGTCATTATTGGTCACTAGGATTCTAGCAAGGTCCTGAAAGTTTGTTTTTGCAGTTTTATGTGGTACTGTTGTATGTCTTCTCCTGATTTGCCTTGTCTGGACTAAAGATACTTCCCTGAATGTTATAACGTCTTTCAGCCTTTTGAGATTCACCTCCAAAGATAAATGGAAATTTTGGTGCTTTCCCGGAGTCCCAGTTTCCAAATTGGCAGGACTGTTGTTGCAAATAGGATTGCACCATCCATCTTCTGCGTCAGCACATAAGATCCTGGCATGTCACTACACACAGGGCTGCCAGCTGTAGGAATTTAGTAAGAAATCATGGCCTTATTCTCCTCTGGTTTGAGAACTTTGAAACCTTCTGTCACATAGTTTAATTGCAGAGTGTTGTAAAAGCCTCATCTTCTGGCACCAGCCTCATCACTGATTCATCTAGTCACATCTAAGTACAGGCTCAGAAGATATTTCAGGTCTCTGCTATCCCCTTCAGTGCTGCCAACAGGTAGCTCGCAGGTTCCCCCAGCACCAATGAAAGTTTTGCCCCTCCCCAATCTCAGCCAAGGAAACTTGCTAGTGTTGTCACTCCAGTTATGTTAGTTATCAGGATGTGGTAGTCTTTTGAAAAAGTTGAAGTCCATGTGTACATTCACTTATTGCCTCATTCCCTTAATACCCTTCCATATCTTTTTCAGAAGTGACTCTCCAGGATTGAAAGAGTCAGAAGTAGGGCCTAGGGGCATTGCTGAAAAAGTGCATGAAAACAGGCATAAGGAGAGTTGGGCATGAGCATGCTCCTGCAGGCTGCTACAAGGGAAGAATTGAGCTGGCTTCAAGTAATGGGATATGTGTATCTATATTGTGAATGCATGTGTAGTGTCTGAGCTCTCAGCACCACCAAGTAAACTCTTTCTGCCCTAAGCTGAGCTGAGCTCACAAGTGGAAATACAAACTGTAGATGTTTAATCACCACTTAAAAAAAGCCATAGGTTTTCCTGGCCTTAGGGAGGCTGGATTCATAATTGCACTGTAGCCATACACAGGAGAAATCTGGCATTGAGAATTTGCTGTCACCAGAACAGCAGTCCTCACATAAAAAGGATAAGCTTGATTACAAAGAAAATACAGCTGAATTTTAAAGCTAAGTTACCAGTTACCTACAGCAAAAGGGAAAAGTGACCAGTAATGGCTGGAAGTAGGGAAATATCCATTCACCCCACATCCTCTAACAAACTGCTTAAGTCCAGCAATGCTCCAAACTGCCTAAAATGCAAGGTATTTTTTGCACCTTTTAGGCTTCAGAAAATGGTCATGGATCAAGAGAAGCAAGAAGGTGTCTCCACTAAATGCTGCAAAAAGTCTATTGTACGACTGGTACAGAAGCTTGCGCAAGAAGGACTTCTCAGACTCTATCGTACTACAGTCATTCAAGATGGCATTAGTAAAAAGGTGACTGCACAAACCCTGGCAGCAGAAGTGGCTTTTCTCACAACCTTCTGATTTGTCAAAATGTTTTGGGCCTGAAATATATGGATTTTGTAGCAGGACCCACAGCTGAGCTTCCCAGAAGCTACATATATCAAACTAAGCTACTGTGAAAACCAGATTAGTCCTTTCAGTTATTGTGCTGCAGATAATTGTGAGACCAAGGAATAGTCTAGAGATCAAAGTCTCTGAATCTCTCTTCTGAGAGGTTCTGCCACTTAACAGTTATGCAATTCATGGTTCTCTCCCTGCACTGTCAGGCTGCAATACAATTCTATTTAATCCCATTTTGAAAGCCAGGAGTGCATGAGAAATTATAAGTTAGCTTCTGAGTTGAAATTTATAGAAAGTTATCTATTATTTTAAAAACAAAAATCTACTGTTACTGAGGTTTATGGAAGTAAAATGTCTGTAGTTGCAAAGCCGAGACATGTCATTGTAACTTTTAGTGTGAAATGTTGATAAGCAGGGAAAGAATCTATTGAAAATTACCTGCTGCACAATTACTGTAAAGCACAATCTGAATCGTGTGTGTGCTTTCAGCAACAATATGTATCAGTTTGTCCTTATGAGGTATGACTTTTCATTTATCCCTTTCAGCCTAATATTTGCAAGTTTAAGTGTTTGTTCCCCAAATATTTCAGATGTTAAAAATAAAAAACCCTGATGTTTGTACAACTGTTGTTATTCGTTGTTTATTGGTACAGAGACCATATAGTTGGGCCTCTTGCTTAATACAAACTAGCAATGGGAGTTTTGATCCAAAAGTGTTAATATTCTGTGAATTATTAAACCTTCATAGGATTCACCCATTGTGGCTATTGTTAATTAACTGTCTGTTAATATCTGATAATTTATGCATCTGCTTAAGAGCCAGTATCTCCATAAATACGTTTTGTTTGTTTTCTGCTGCTCTAAACAGGTAGAGTTTGTTGTGCATCCTTCAGTGAGTCCTAATGATCCCCTTGTAAAAAGTGCCATTGAGCAGGTGCGCTTCCGAATCTCCAATTCAAGCACCGCGAACAGGCAAGTTGCAGTAATGGTTTGCATGGCTTATGGGGAACTTGGCTTATCTAGTACATGCTAAAATACGCAGAGGAAATAAACACAAAGTTAAGCAAAAGAAAAGGAAAATATCTTCTATAGCAACAGAGTTATGGAAGCACAAAGATGAAGCACTATGCTGAATATCTCCTGAAGTCAGGAAAGAAGAGGAATTGAAGTCTGTTTAATTTTTACCAAAGTGCTGTGTGGTTTTAATACAGGATTAAAGTTCCCCAGACACCAACATCCCAGGACCATGCTGAGGAAGAAAACCTGGGGCAAGAGGCAGTTCCTGATTCAGGAGAAACACAAGAAAGCTCATGTAAAGCTGATAATAATAGTCGGGCAAGAAAAACTGATGAGAAAATGGGCATAACGCAGCTAAAAAACTATCACCCTGTTACAGGTACGGCTAACTTTGGTTTTTTTCTGTCATCTTTCACTTTCCCATTTGTTACTAATAATTACTTTCAGATGCTGAGCTCTCTTAAGATGCAAACGGGTTTTTTCTTCTTTTATAGAAGAAAAATTGAGTTTATGTTAAAGCAATCTCACTATCCAATGTTTTCTTGGCTGCTTATTTTTTTTACAATTATAAACTGGAGTATTTGCATTCATTACTACTTCTTTACTACTTGTAACTTAGTATTTGTAACTTATATATTTACTTTCAACTGCCCATCTTTCCTTCAGGTTATCAGTTTTGCAGAGGGTAGCTACTTCTGTTCTAAGTCTTTTTATTTCTCTTTGCTATTTAATCTTCCCTCCCAGTTCCAGGACTTGGGCGTTCTCTTGGCTTTCTTCCCAAAATGCCCCGTTTAAGAATGGTCCACATGTTCCTCTGGTACTTAATTTATGGGCACCCTTTAAATAGAACACGGCAAAAAGGAGGTAGTGATGGTGAGAAAAAAGGCAGCAAACAAGGGCTGGATGTGAATGCAGCTGTACTTGAAGCACAGCCAGATGGGACCTTAGAAATTACCACTGTGGTGAATCCTGAAATCTCTGCACAGGAGACTGAAGTAGAGTTGTCTAATCAAACAGGTAAGAAATGGCATGTCCTGACTTTCCTATAGACTTTGTCATGGTCCAGTGTAGTATTTCCATAACTGTTTGACAATATGATTTCAACAAAAAACATTTTAAGGTGGGAACAGAAATGCTTGAAAAAAATACTTGGATATTATTAATGGCTTGTTCCCAAATTGAAAGAGGTATCCTACAGGGGCATTGTTCTGGATAGTGAAATACAGTAGGCTCAAATTGTGGATGATAAAAAGCTGGTAAGTTTGATAGTAATTTGGAGAGCAGGATTTGAATCCAGAATAATAATCAGTAAATTTGGAGAAATAGTTTAAATTTAATTTTTGTAGGGATAGGTCTACACTGAAGCCATAGTTACAAAATTAGAATCATAGAATCATTTAGGTTGGAAAAGACCTTCAAGATCATTGAGTCCAACCATCAACCATGCCCACTAAACCATGTTCTGAAGTGCCTTGTCTATACACTTTTTGATTACCTCCAGGGATGGTGACTCAAACACTTCCCTGGGCAACCTGTTCCAATGTCTGACAACCCTTTCAGTATAGAATTTTTTTCTAATATCCAACCTAAACCTCCCTTGCTGCAACTTGAGGCCATTACCTCTCGTCCCATCACCAGACAGAAGAGACCAGCCCCCACCTCACTACAACCTCCTTTCAGGTAGTTGTAGAGAGCAATAAGATCTCCCATCAGCCTCCTTTTCTCCAGACTAAACAACCCCAGTTCCCTCAGCTGCTCCTCATAAGACTTGTGCTCCAGGTCCCTCACCAACTTGGTTGCCCTTCTCTGGACACATTCCAGCAACTCGGTGTTTTTCCTGTAGTGAGGGGCCCAAAACCGAACACTGTACTCGAGGTGCAGCCTCACCAGTGCCGAGTACAGGGGAACAATCACCTCCCTGCTCCTGCTGGCCACAGAATTTC
>JANZLQ010000064.1:3786863-3806811 GCA_026212715.1 Elanus axillaris | reverse complement strand
CAGGTCAGCTGTCCCAGCTATGCCCCTTCCCAGGTTCCTGTGAAAATTAACTCTATCCCAGCTGAACCCAGGACAGCAAGGCAGGGGGAGTTCTGCACATGGCAAACACATCACTTAAAAGCAGCTGAGAAGGCACTCCCTACAAAATAATTACTGTATATTTTGTTACTTTTTCTCTTAGAGGCAGCCGAGAGGTGGTTGATGATGGAACTATCCCTGGAGATGGGTTAGGAGCTGCAGGTCTGGATTCCAGCTTTTATGGACATCTAAAACGCAATTGGATCTGGACAAGCTACATCATCAATAAGACCAGGAAGGTGGGTATTTTAAAATTTATATGCTGTAATGACTTTTCCAAATTTTAATATTTTTAAGGTTGAGATAGTGATAGCAAAATGTTACTGCTTGCATGCTTTCTCAGTCACATGTCTCAGTAAGGCTTTGCATCACTGGAAAGAAATGCATGCCAAATGTAGTAAATCTTTGTGCTGAAGTGAATGAAAGAATTGGATGTAAATTTTATCTGAACTGAATTTGATAATGTGTTCAACCAAAACAGAAATACTTTATTAAGTAAACAGTTTAGATTACTTAATGGTCCCTCTTGCCTGTCTGAAATTTAAAAGTTGTCAGTTGAAAACTGAAACATCCAGAACAAGGAAATACACACAGAAAAAAAAAAATTACTAGGAAGCCCAATGTATGCAAATAAGAATGGTCATCCCAGTTCTGGCTAATGTCCTGTCTCTGATGGTTGCCAATAAAAGGTTTGTAGGGAAGGCTGTAAGACCAAGGTAGATGTATAGTGATATTTCCTCAGAATATTCTCCCAGCTGATGCAAGTTTGGCTCAAGGATATTCTGAACTCGAGGGTGATGTTTCAAAACTGCTAACAGCTTTCTTTTCTAGCATGAATTGTCTAATCATTTTTGGACACAAGTAAATCTTTAGTATCCACAACCTCATGTAGCAACGTGCTTCAAAGTCCTATTATGTGTCACCACTTCCTTTCTGATGGTTTAAGCTTTCCAATAATTGCAGTACTAAGGGAAGCTGTAAAAAATATTCTCCATTACCCTTTCTGTTTCACTTGATTTTGTAAACATCTCTCATGTTTCCCATTATCATGTCTTTTTGAAGACTGGCATCTACTAGATTACTTAACTGTTCCCAGCATGGGACTTGCTCTGCCTTTAATAATTCTTGTTCCCTTTCTTTTGACCTGTTCCAGTTCTACTATATCCTTTTTAAGGTGAAAATAGAATCACGTAGTGCATTCAGGCTGTGGCCAACTGTGGATATCTGTAGGTGTATAGTTGTTGCTCTCCTTTCCTAAGAATTCCTTACATTTGCTTTTTGACCATTAACAAGCATTCAACAAGTACTTTCACAGAAATGCTTGTAACTACCCTACCCTAAGTAGTGGTCAAATTAGAGCCTATCAGTGTATATGTAAAATTAGAGTTGCTCAGTTTTTACCTCAGGCAGGATCATTTCACTCTGAATTTCATCTGCTGTTCTGTCACCTAGCTGTTCAGCATTAACAGGACCTGCAATTCTTCAGTCTTGGCTTTCCTCTCTATGTCTATGACCAGCTTCTATCACCAATGAATTCCACACAAGAGAAATGGGTTTTGCTGAGAATGGCAAAACTCCAAATACATTGCAATCAGTTTGGGCTCAGATTTAAGATGGATAGAATATGGTGTAGGATGCTTTTTCTCAGTGTTTGTGTTGGCATTTTGGTTTTGTGCTTTTTAGAAGTTCCTTTGGAATGTAAAATGCTTTGAAAAAATACTGTCTTACAGAAAATTCAGCTCAGCCTCTGTAGCAGTGAAAGAATCAAGCTTTTCTTTTCCAGTTTAAACTTGAGAAGATTTGCTGAAGTTCTAACCTTCATAATCTAGTGGTCATTACAGTATGATTTAAGAAAAGCTCTAGAGCCTTTCAAATATGTGGTAGTAATAGGAGAAATGAATTCTTTGTTGTAGCCAGGGCTCTTTTCCTTTATACTGAAAATTTATTTCTGACACTACTCAAAGGATATCATTTATGGTGATGTTAAAATCAGCATGCTCCTTTTGCATATCACCTTTTTGAAAGTTGTGTTGTCTTAGGAAAGTACAGTTTCTGAAAACGGACTGACTGTGAGACTCCAAACCTTCTTAACAAAACACCCCCTTCCACTCAGTACTGGAGGTAAGGTGGTGATGCTGGTGGTAGGGTCTGTAACTGTATTATAGCTCTTACTGTCTTTGTCAAACCCAGTATGGAGGATGTGGGTTATTTCTGTCTCCTTATGGTAATCTAGGATACTTCTGGGGCAGTAAAATAGATAAATAATTTCATTCCCTGTTTCTGGGTATATGGAACAATAATTTTTTATCTAGTATTGATGACATGGGTTGTTCCTGTTTCCTTACAGTGATCTAGGATGCTTCTGAGCAGTAAAATAGATATGTAAATAATTTCCTTTCCTACAGAACAATAATTTTTATCTTTTGTAATTTCTGATGTGCAATTTGTGGGAAGTCTAGAGGGACCAATGTTTTGTACAACTAAGCACTGTTAAAATTGCATAGCCTAACATTTAAGCTAAGGAGGAGGAAATGCTTCAGATTGAACATGAAACCTCAGCTCAGTTGCGTTGTGTTTGTGCACTGTGCTCTAAATTTAGTAATTACTTACGATTCCTCATTTATGTGGGATTTTATTCTGTGTGAGCTGCTGAGAAGATGCATGAAATGACATGACTAACAAAGGGCAAGCCTGAGAGGGCATCTGTCTTTTAATTTGCCAAAACTTTGGCATTCACTCTTTATACCTTAGTACTGTAGAATGTAATTGCTATAAAGCTCCACTACTGTAAATATGTGTCATTTTAGGTAACAAAATTAATATTTTGGGAGAAGGAAAGGTAGGATCAGAGTCATTTGTCCAGAAAGAGGAATGTATTGAAATAAGTAAAGAACAAACCCAGGATCGAACGAAAAGAGTGAGAGGTGGAAAAAGCCAAAAGAGGAAGAGGCTTAGGAAAGACATTGGAAAGAAGACGAAAAAGAAAAAGAAAGGTAAGTAATACATCAGGAAAAAGAAGCATTCTTTTTAATGCATATACCTGCTGTAAATTGCTTTAGGGAAGTTGACATGACTGTCATAGTATGGGAAATGGAAACTTACTGGCCATCTCTTTGGGTTGCCTCTTTTAGTGAAGAGGTTCAGAGGTCCTGGGGCGGTATACTAGCTCTGGAGAAAAAGACCACCATGCTGTAACTGTTACTTGTGTGTGAATCATGATTGCACTACTGTACTGTACAAAACTAAAGAAATTCTAATCAGGTCTATGCCAGACTAACTCCTTGCAATTCACTATCAAATTTGATAGCTGGCTCAAAGATTCTTTATGGTATGATGCTTTAGGTAGTCAGTTTGCTAACTAAAGTGCTTATTTTCTTAATGCATCTTACATTCTCAACTGCTACTTCCTTCTCTGCTTTTTTCTTTTATTTTTACAAACTCTGGTTGGTGCTGATACTGCCTGTGATAGTTTGAATTAATCAGAATATTAGAATCAGAATATCAGTGCTGAGATAACTAACTGGGGTTTTGGGGTTTTTTTTCCTGGATTTCTTAGAAGACAATTCTGTAGAAAAAAGCAAAAGACTCCGCTACCACGATGAAGCTGACCAGAGTGCCCTGCAGAGAATGACACGTCTGCGTGTCACCTGGACAGTGCAAGAAGACAGTCTGCTCATGCTGTGCCGAATTGCTAGTCATGTGCTAAATGCAAAGGTATTTAACAGGACCTCTATTTGAGGGGGCTAGGTACTGAACACACATTTCATCAGTCCTAGGAATTCATCCTGGTTCTAACCATCATTTGTGTACGTAAAAGCTGAAGTTTAACTCCAAACACTTGTTCTTCACACAGGTAAAAGGACCCTTTGTTCCATGGCAAGTAGTTCGGGATATCATGCATGCCAGCTTTGAGGAGTCCCTTGATAAAACTTCTCATTCTGTTGGACGAAGAGCTCGTTATATTGTCAGAAATCCACAGACCTATCTTAATTATAAGTAAGAAGGTTTCTATGTTCTAGGTATAGGCTAAATTCTCCTGAAATTAAGTGAAGGCATATACTTCTTCTACATTGTTGTCTTATTTCATGTGAATATAAATTTCAACTTTTTTGCACCCTAGTGCTATCAAATCCGTATTGAATTGGGGAAATTTCAACTATGTACAATACATTCAATTGTATCTGTTGCAGAGTTTGCCTTGCTGAGGTTTACCAAGATAAAGCCCTCATTGAAGATTTCATGAACAGAGAAAATAATTATGAAGATCCACAGGTAGGAGGGAAGTATTCTAAAGGTCATAGAGTACTTTATGCTGTTTGGATTACTGAGTTCTTGCACTGTTTTGATTACTGTCATTTCATATCTTATCTCTCTCTCGTACCCTTAGCTATGTTAAAAATAGCATCATTGTAAAAGTGCAGCATCGTTGCTATTTTGAGAGTAAAGTAGATGGAGGCAGCCTTCCAAAGGCACATAAACATTACTGCCGTGCAACAAAAATCTTGGTTTTTTCAATGTGCTTGTTTATAAACATCCATGACTGAGCATCTACATGCACTGATCTTTTTAGGGTTTTTTTTTAATCCTCTCAGCCTCCTTGTTATCTGAGCAAGAAAACATTTTTGCTCTGTAATTTCTTATTTTTTATTCTGGCACATGTTGAAATATTGCCTTAGCTTCTGTGAATGAGTGCAGGAATGTGAGCAAATTTCATGAGAGAAGCTTTGATTTGATCAGTCAAAAGATTTTGTTTGATTTTTGAGCTTTTTATGGCTTAAATCAATGACAATTTCAAGTTGAAAAGTTGTTTACACTTTCAGTGCAAACAATTTGATTTTGAATTTCAAAACACTTTCACAACTGGGACAATATCACACCAAGATTTTCTTTGTTCTTTTCTAGGAATGACAAGTCATATTATTGTCAGAAAATCCCAACCAGTTCTGTTAGATTCATTTTTGTTTCAGTGAAGAAAAGTTGTTCACTGATGAGACATTGCTGAAATAAATGCATGTGTCCCCACCCCTAAAGTCTGTCTTTGGAAGCAAATAAAAACTTGTTTCCAGGGAGATACAGGACTGTTCCTCTCGTGTTAACATGTGTCCTCTAAGCCCTGACTGTACAAACAGACTTAATGGAGAACATGATAAAGACTGTGAAGGGTATGAAGAGAAAAAAAGACTTAAGCAGAAGCTTAAACAAAATTCTAGCAAGAGATGCTGTTAATTGAGTGTAATAGTTTTCAGAAAATATGTTTGCAGTGGGTTGCATTTAGCTGTAAGCATGATTACAGACAGAACCTGCAACTGTTAAGTAAATCAGCAAACACAATCTCCATAGAGCTTTTTTGATGCATTCTCTTGTCTGGTGTACTGTTTCTGATTTGATAATAAACTAGCTATGTCTACTAGAATATTGTATGAACACTTTAAAAGTAGGGGTCTTTTCCCACTCTTAAGAAATTGAGGTTAATAACATTTCTATCTCTTGTTTTCAAGGTTTGCGCAAAGGAGTTTAAAGAATTTGTGGAAAGGCTGAAAGAGAAATTCAGTTCAACCCTGGGGAATCCCAAACTTGAGATTCCTGATACTTTGCAGGAACTCTTTTCCAGGTATTTTAGGTGCTCTTTTCAAGGTATTTTAGGTATTCCAGGCACTATTGACTCTGTACATGGGCTCAGACAGTGAGAGAGGAGAGCAATTCAGAGTAGACCTCTTCTCTGCTATGCATGATTTATGCTCTCTGTTACTTGTACTCTTAGTATCAAAAGAAGTTTCATTAAATACAAGCAACACTTCTTTCAAATCCATACTTCCTAAGTACATGTAACTAATTTTCAGTTATTTGTACAAGCTTGCTTTTTTAAACCATTCCCATTTTGCTAAATAAGACTTTGTAAACCAGAAATTCACAATGTCAGATTTTCATAAATTGTCAAATCCTCAACTTTGCTATTAAAGATGTTGGTACTCAGGTGTAACATCTGAATGCAATAGAAGACTTCTCTTTACTATTTTCCAGATTAACCGGCCCCATTTAATATCACAATTGTAGCTTGTTGCTCAGCTAAATCATCTCAGTGCTGCTAAAACTGTTGATACAGAAGAGCACTCAGCCTTGTATAGCATTCTCCAGCCCCAGATCATCAAGCTCTTTCGTGATGAGTAACACTTGGAAGGAGTGTGAAAATTTGGATCTCAAACTATTTTGTGATAACACCTTTGTAAATTTTCTTACTTTGGGAAGAGCTGTATGTTACAGCAGAACTGCTGTTGATGGTAACTGGAAGTCCAAAACCTCAATACAGTAGCAAATCCATACAGTCCTGTACTGTCTCCTGTCTGTTTGTTTTATCTCCTTGTCAGCAGATAGCTTAGTGGAGTGAGGGAGATTGATCTGAACAATTCCTTTAATTTTTGACACTTAAGCCGAGGGGTGCTGGAGCAGACAGTTCCCTTGCACTGTTTGAACACTTGCCTTGTTAGCAGTTGCACTGGTGAGCCTCTGGGTTTCAGGGCTGATACAAAATCACAGAATGTTACTTTTGTTTCAGTGTTTTCCTTTCCCTTCCCTTAACTAGATTTCGAGTTTTGGCAATCGGAGAAGACACAAGTCAAAACACAAAAGAGGATAATCTAAGCAGGTGAGTAGCAGTAGCACCATTTTTTCCCATTAGTACTCCAAGGTCATGTCAGTCCTCACATCTGTGAAAGTCATACTTAGTCTTCTAATTCAGTATGTTTTTCATCTGTTTGTTGCAGTATATAAATTTATTAATAGAAAAATACTCTCACAAGGCTGTAGGGACCTCTGACATAGCTTATAGATTTGATGAATAAAATGACAGCAGCAGTGCCCTTCTCAAAATGGTGTTCTGTTATCATTAGGACAACAGTGTATGTTTTTTGTGGGGGTGCTATACCTTAAAAGGAGGAGATGTTAACAAAGAGAACTTTGTTTTGTGTCTGATTATCTGGACTGATCCAAAAATTCAGGGTGGAAGGTCAGGGAAAAATGTAAGAGGCTCCTTTACATGAACGATCCTCAGCTGGAGTGATCTTATGCTTTATGCATCTATTTCAGAAGCAGGTGATTGAGTTTGTATGTTTTTGTGCTAGTTTCAGTCAGGTAACTCATGCTTAAATCATCAAGAATAAACCCTTTTTTTCTTTCAGTGTCTATGATATTCATTTTCTAGTGCTACAGAATTTGATTCAGAGCACGTTGGCACTCTCAGATAACCAGATGAAATCTTGCCAGTCGTTTCAGGTACAGTATCTGGACCAAACGTTACTGTTGTACAACTCTTTAGAGTTTGTCATTCCTACCTTGATATATGCCTTTTTCAAATGGGAGAAAAGAAACCTAGAAACTTAGATTTTTATCCATTCTGTGGGGATTATTCTCTCTTGCTTTTAGGAATTGGTATATTCTAGGCAGATTTTTCAATATGTTGCTTTTCTCTCTGAGGATGAGATTGCAAGATGTGAGGTTGAAGCAGTCCCCCAAAAACATATGAAATAAACTCCACATCCCTTTGATTGGGTCAAACTGTATCATGATTTAGTGCCCACTTGAGCAGTTGGAATTACGGTTTGGAGGAGATATCACAAAGACAGTGCTAGTATCAGCTGACACTGGTGTTGGGGAGCCTCTCCAGCATCAGCAATCACAAAAATATATCATCTATCAGTCAGGCACTTTTTTTAAGTTAGAAGTTCAAAGGGAGTTTAATATGTCATCAGCAGGCAAGAGTGGAGCCTAGAAAGCCAAGCTCATAGAAGCATGTGTTCCTGGTAAAATGATGGGAAGAAGCTACCAAAATATGTTGCAGATGAGCTTTTTTGACATATATAATTCTAGTGGGAGCCTGATCCCATTTTGAATATCAAGTGTTCTGTAGTATTTAGTTAATTTAATTGGCATTTACTGTGGAGAGCCTGGAAGCCCATAAAAGGAATAGAATAGTGTAGTTAAGTAAATTTATATGCATCATTTACATTTTGGCTTGTAGCTTCATATTCACTTAGTTAATGTAAACCTTAAGTAGCTGAGTCTTAACAGTGGATTCAGAGCTAACGCTGCCTTTTACACTGAATGGGGAGGGGTTTTTTGCAGACATTTCGTTTGTACCGGGAGTACCGGGATGACATTCTTGTGAAGGCTTTCCTAGAGTGTCAGAAGAGAAGCTTGGTCAATCGCCGTCGAGTAAACCACACATTGGGTCCAAAGAAAAGCCGGGCTTTGCCTTTCGTCCCCATGTCCTATCAGCTGTCTCAGAGTTACTACAGGTAGGTGTCAGAAAGGTCACTGTTTATGTTTGAGCAAATAAAAGAATCTACCCAGGCATGCTTGGCATGGAGGAGACAATACACATGACATATCTAGAGCAAGGAACCTGACCATCACAGCTGAAGCTGAAGAGATGAAGGTAACATCTAGGTATGTTAGCCCTTTGTTCGGTTAGCAGTTAGACCTGTACAGGGAATAGAGCCAAGTTTGCTGTGCAAGCCTTTACAAAGACAGATGGAGAGGAGAGGTAGCACCAAAGTTCTAGATGTGGTGGAAGGATTTCTGTAGCATTCTTGCCATTCTGATGGTTGCTTGCTTTTCCTCTCCAGTTACTTCGTGCTGCACTGTGCCTGGATGTCAGGGGTCGGGGAGGAGAGTTTAACTGTAAATGTATTCAGTGCTCAAGCAGAAGATGACGTCTTTGCTTTGTATTTGCTATAAAGTACCTGACCTTTATGTGGTGCATAAATACCTAATGTTCTGGAACTAGTAAAAGGACTGTGAAAGCAGATGTAGAAGGTACTTAGTCACTAGCTCTAGTGTGGAACTTCAACTACTTGGCTGCTCTGTGCTACCATGGGTCTAAAATTCATATACAGATTGTGAAAGGTTTGTGCTGCTTCAAATTTGTCTTTTTGTCCAGAGTTTTTACATGGCGATTTCCCAGTACAATTTGTACAGAGTCCTTTCAGTTCCTAGAGAAGCTCAAGGATGCTGAAAAATCAGACCAGCCAGATAACTTCTCATTTAAAGATCAAGAAAACAAAGCATCAGAAGGCATGATTGCATTTCCTATGGATGGACCTGGTGGCCAGTGTGTGGCAATGCTTTCCCTATTGTCCCTGGGACTTGTATCTGTGAATGTGAGAATCCCAGAGCAGATAGTTGTGGTGGACAGCACTATGGTGGAAAATGAAGTGATAAAAAGGTAAACACTGTTATTCCTATTAGTAAATATGGTTTGGGGGTAACTTGAATGAAATTGGACAGGCATTAGCATTTTCTGCACTGTATTGTGGCATGTTTTACTGTGATATTGGTTAGATTTTTATTTCTGAGGAAGCATTCTGAAGACATAATGGCACTTTAGTTAGTGCCTGTCATTACAGCCTTGGACTGCGTTTGTCTTCACAGATGTGACATTTAAATTGCTAGGCATTTCATTGCCATCAGAGCTAATGTGGAAGGGAGAGCAGCATGCATTCTACCAATGAGCATTTACATCAACATTGTACCTTCCCATTTCTAAGACTAAGAAAGATTAGTGATAAGTTTTCAGCTTTATTGGTGAAACCTGTCTCCATGATAGTGGTTCTATGTATTGTATCCTCTTCGATTTTTTTATTTTTTAAGCCTTCAGTAATTGCATACCATTGAAATTAAAACTCTCTCCCTAGGCGGTCTAATCCTATGAATAGCTATCCTTACAATGTTTATGTGTTTTCTTAGAGTGCAACTAAAATCTCTTGCTGTAGTTTAACCTGTTGCTTCGTGTTGTATACATACATGGAAAATACTTGTTTCTCTTTAGAGCAGCTTATTACCTATTCAAAGATTGTTATCATAGTCCTCCTCCCATAATATATGCTATTCTTTAAACTAAGCAGCCTCAGTTCCTTTACTTGTTTTTGGTATCTTATTCATGTTATCCAGATCTCTGTCTGTCTTCCTATTTTCCTCTGCACTGAACTGTGATGTCAAACAACAAATGCCATGCTCTTGCAGGCCTGTCTGTGCCAATTACATCATGTTATATAGGTGATATGCCTGCTAATACATCCCAAGATGATGAATGGCCATGGTTTTGCCAAAAAAAACCAAGCCAACCCCCCCCCAGTGCAGTGATTCATGTACAGCTTGTGATTCACTCTAACAAGTTGCTTTTCCTTTAGCTAGTTAACTGTTTCCTCTTAAGTGTGGAGGGACAGGTGCATACTGTAATATACTACAATAGAAATAACATGCATTTTTCCATATGAAATAGCTTCCCGCTCTTTTCCAGACTGTTTCTCCAGTTTGCTGAAAATGTTCTGAATGCAAATCCTGTCTTCTCATATACTTGCAGTCTCTCCAGTTCGGTGATCCTATGCAAACTTAATAAGCTATTTTATCACCCAGGTCATTAGCAAAAATGCATTTAACCCTGGACTAGTCCCATTTCTGAGTACAGGCATCTGAGTCCAGTTTTCCAATTGGTTATGTACTTGCACTATTTTTTCTAAGTGATGTGTTCCCTTTTGATTTTAAGTAAGTTTTAAAAGAAGGTACTTAAAGTCAAACTCAACTTAGAAGAGGTTGGAAGGAACCTTTGGTTGTCTCTGGTATAACCTGCTTGTAAACTAGAGGCAACTTCAGAGTTAGATCGGGTTGTTCAGAGCCTTTACCTTTATCCATAATGGCTCTTATCATTTCCTGGAAAGAAACAGTGTTGATTTCACGAAGTTTTTTCTGAGAAATTTATCCTGGCTGCTACTGCTATTCTTTTCTCTACTTTGAGGCTGTCTGCAGTTTGTTTTATGTTGGGTTTTAGGGTTTTTTTAAGTAACTAAAGTCTTTGGTCCACAATTCATTCTTCCCTTTTTCTCCCTTAAAAATAAACAATTTGCCCGCTACTGCAGTATCCCTTGTGGTCTCAACCTTTGTGCTCTGACAGATGTTCACTCATGATGGAAGTGTCTGCTGAACCAAAGAGGTTCAGCACTGTAAGCTGAGATATTTTGGGTTCATTTCAACATGCTTGCAAAAAAAGAGAGCGAGTTTCCTTTTCCAGAAATTTTTAGTGTATTTTCTTTTCCGTAGTTGCTTGTTCTCGACACTTGAAATCAGCCTGCCATGGACATACCCACAGCTGTTCATGACTAAATACTAAAATGCAGAATCACATGTGTTCTTGCTTTGCTCAGTGTAATGAGTCACTTCCTTATTTGGGGGGCAAAAAACCAACCAACCAACCAAACAAACCATGTCTGTTTGCTGTAGTTTGGGAAAAGAAGGACTTGAGGATGATGATGACGATGATGATGACTTAGATGACAGTTCTGGAGGCAAACGGAGAATAGAAGTAAAAGCTCGTCAAGCATCTCATACCAATTACTTACTGATGAGAGGCTACTATGCCCCTGGAATTGTCAGCACGCGCAACCTGAGTCCCAGTGACAATATCGTGGTCAATTCCTGCCAGGTGAAGGTTAAGCTGCGATGTACGCCAGTTGCAGGAAGACTCAGCTCTCCAGGTTAGTTTCTGTTTGCCCTAACTTGTGAAGAAGTGGGTTGGAGCAGGAAAGATAGTGAACTCATCAGCTGAGGAACTGATTTGAACAAAGCCTCTTAATAAGAACATTCTTTCGTCATTACATATGCAGTTTGCCTTGTAATGCTTTCTCTCATGACTTAAAGCAAACAGGTGGTTGACTTATAGAGGCACCTTTTGTTGGTAACAAGTCCTAGCCTGTATTTCATGTTGTGTGAAACTATTAATCCAAAGAGGAAATCTGTCCTCTGTTCTGTTATCCCTTCTCCAGGAGGTTTTTCAGTCCCTTCTGCAACTTAAAATACCATATTACGTCACACCCAGGCTTTCCTCTGTAAAGAGAAAAGAAAATCTTTCAGAGCTTCTTGAATGGGAATTCACATTTACTTCTTACGCAAGTGCCTGTAATAGTGGTGTCCAATCTCTGGCCTTTTACCTAGTTACTGAAACATTATTATAATATTTTGAGCTTGAATATTTGCAATTTATCAGCACTCCCCCTTCTTAAAGAGCATCTTCCTTTCAGCTGTAATGCAGATGTACCCAGGAAAGCCTTTAGTTGTTTATCTCTTTAGTTGGAAGGTCTAGTGCTGTCCCTGCCCATTCCGATTGCTGTTGTCATAGAGGTAATAGAAATTCTTTCTCATATCTCTGCTGCTGCACATGCCCTCCAGGTCTGCTTAGCTGACGGCTCATTACAGTTGCTCTCAGTTTTCCTTGCCTGTCAAATAAGTGCAGCTGTCATATGAGTGTCCCACATGACATGATGTAAAGGCAGCCTGCAGATAAAAGGGTGAGGAGCAGGTAAGAACAGGGCCAAAGCTACCCTCTAATCATCCAGGACTGGAAAAAGGTGTTACACTGCTTCAAATTCTGAATACTCTGTACAGTGGGGGTCAGTTTTGTGCAGCGATGGACCTGTCTCCAAACACAGAGATGCTTTATTATACTAATTGTACTAAGACATTGTCAACTTGTAGTTTGTACCATATTTGGCCAGTAGCTTTCTGCCATGGATCAGCTGCTTCCAATTTTTCGATTAGTAGAGTTGTCCATAGCATTTCCTTGCCCTAGACTTTTCACTTGACCTTCTTCAAGAGAAGAGGAGATGATTCCTCATTAACTTAAAGTTAAGCTGACCCAGTGTTAAGAGAGAATACCAGTAAGTCTACACTGTCTTTCAGCAATACTTCACTTTGATATGGGGGTAAGCCCTGGTAAACCAGCTTGTTCTTCTACAGGTCTTTTCAGAGACAAATATGTAAAACAGAAAGAAAAAAAGGAAACTGCAGCAATGAAGATGGAAAACTGAGCTCTGTTTATTGATTGGAATAGTCTAGAACACCTCTAATCTGTCTGTCTCAGAATATTTATCTTTCTGTAGTGTATTGCATAGTAACAACTGCTTCACAGCTTACACACTTGTTTTTCGTTTGCTTTGCAGTTTCCCCTCTGCTTGATAACATGGTTGTGGGAGTCTCTTGCCTCCCTGAAACTTTTACCAGGCTGATAAAAGTCCAGGAAGAAAATTATGAGGTTGATCAGTTTCTTCATGAGTGTACAGAATGTTATGGCTATAATCCCAGAGATGTAGCTGCTGTTTTGGAGATCCGTAATGCAATAGAGGCAACTTCCCACTTCGGAATTTGCAAAGCTGAGCTGAGCAAACGTTTCTGCAGCTATGAAGAGGTGGAACCTGAACGCACCAGGAGCTTGGAGCAGTACCTTCAGGTGGTTTTACAGCCAGCTGCTTTCTGTACATTAATGTTTGCATGCTTAGTATTCCCCTGAAATAGGACGATCTTACAGGCTTTAGGAAGCAAATGTAAATTGAACAAAGCTATTTATATTAAGCAAGAGATCAGATACCTGATAGCAATCTCACCTCAGAGTTAAGAAGGCCAAAAATTAAAGCAGCACTTGCTCAAAGATAAGAATGAACTGTTTCAGAAACCTAGAGGTACCAACATTCCCCTTTGGAAGCAAAATACTCTTTTCCAGTTACATTTTAACTTAATTTAAGCTGAACAAAAACGGTTTGTGCTGTAATTTCAGAAAAATTTAAGGGGTAAAACATCTTTTCAGTGCAGCAGGACAGAAAATTGAATATTCTGCTAAGATCTTCCTCTTTCTTTGCTGCCAGTTGAAGATGGCAATTCCCTGATACTTGGTTAAACTGACATTTTCCAGTGAAAGCTCCTGAGAATTTTTGTGTTGGCTTTTTTTTTTTCTGTTAATAGGACCTTATTGAAATGCAGCAGGTTTTAGAAGTAGGAGGCTATGCAGTAAGACTGGTTGCAATAGTATTTTCCAAGCCATGGCTATTACATTCAGTATGTCTGAAGAATAAACCAGATGATTCTGATCAGCAAGGTGCAGATGCCGCTCTCCCAGATGTACAGCAGGATTGCCTGCAGTCAGAACCAAAAAAGGGAGAGGAATGTTTGAGAGAGGAGGAGCAGCTGGGAAAAGGCACACAATCCGGCAGTGACGAAGAACCCCCAAGAAAGAGATGTAAAACTCAAACTGATGGTCTTCAAGATGCCAGTCAACTCTGCCAGGGTTCACAGAGTGGTTTGAAAAGTGCAAATGAAAATAACTCTGATGCAGATGTTACTGATCCTGTTACAATGAAGGAAGCTTTAATCATGGATGAAGAAACAGGCTTCCTGGGAGGGCAGACAGAACACCTAGCTGAACACCCAGTGTGCGCTCCAGATGCTGTGAATGTGGACACTTACAAAGAACAAGATAAATCTTGTTCTGAGGACAAAGAACTTGAAGTAGAGACTGATGAGCCCAACACTGAGCACAGCAAGCAGATCCCTAGCCTTGAACAATCAGCCAATGAGCAGGTTGATGATCTTTCCTACTTACAGGAGAACCCAGGAGTCTCTAAAGGTATGTAGGAGCACTCCATGTCCAAGAAATAGAGACTAGCTCATCATCAGTCGATTGGGGTAGCTCCATTTTATAAGCAAATACTAGATTCTTTATGAAGCCATGACAGAGAGAGAGGTTTGTTTCTCACAGATGAAGTGGTGTAACATTACTTGATCTGGAAGGTCTTGGAGGTTTCAAATAGATCAAAATTTCTTCCTATGCCTATTACTGGAATGTTCATGACTAGTCCAGAAATGTGTTTTCCTTAGAAACTCATTTTCATGTCTTGCTCTTCTCCAAAAACATATTTGGATCTGAAGTTTCTCATCTCTGGCTTCAGTCCAAAGGCTAGACATCTCTAAACCTAGAAAACATAGTGCTACTGATGTACACTTGACTAGAATGCCCATGACTGAAAGTTGTAAAGTCATTAAACCATTCACCAGAAAGCAGCACATGCCAGTGAGAAGATTAATAGCCTCATTTTTAACCCAATTTGACTTCATTTTCATTTCCTTTTTACTGCCAGTTTTCTTTTTTAATAGCTAGTAGCTCTTGCCAAGCTTTACATTAAGTAGGTTGTTGGGGATTTTATTTTGGTTTTGTTTTTATCAGCTCTGATTTCAGATTGAATCACAAGCTAACTGCTCGAGTGGTATTTTGCCAAGGTCTGCTGTTAGCCACGTTTAGAGCTGCAGACTGCCATGTGAATCAGTGCAGACTGATCCATAGCATCTCAGAGCTTGGCATTGTTTAATTGGAGCCTTCCTGCAGGAAACAGACTCAGGGCTGTGCAAACAGCATCGACTTCAGCAGTCCAGAACATGAAACTACTAAAGTATTGGTTTGGATTTAACTTCCTCTACTTGTTTGTAACACAGGAGGGAAAAAATAGTAGTTATGTTATCAAGCATAGAGTTCTTACTGGTCTTCCTGATGAAGGCCAGCTGTACACGTGCTTAAGCTGTTAGCCTCTGGGTGTGGTAGAAATACCTACATTAAGTAATTGTGTAATTAAAACCCATGACATAATGCATAGTGGAAGTTGCAGAGACAGCCTTCACTTTGGAACTGAACTCTGCTGAAATCTTGAGTTTGCATTCTCAAGTCTACAGCAGCTTGGGCTTCTGCTCAACTTCCATACAATTAGCAGGAACATTAAGTTAAACAAAGCTATGTGAGTGCTTGCAAGCTGAGTCCCTGCATAGCGCTCTGTGTGAAACTCAGTTCTTTCAGTCCATAGAATTACCAGTGTTGTTCAGCCATGTAATCAGACTTCTAGGAATAAAGCTTGTTGCTGTGATTTGGGAATGGAACCACAAACAGTGTGGTTGGAGTAGACAGATGTGGTTGTGAGAAGAGGTGCGGGAAGAAGAGTATGCTGCAGACAGGTAAAGGCAGTCCAAGGGGGAACGCCCCATGCAACTGAGGACAACACCCGGCATGGTTTGCTTGTGTTATTTTCTAACATAAGCTGTTGTGTTCACAGCTTAGCCACCTTTTACTTTCCTTCCACTAGGTGAAGAGTTTGGGTTAATTAAAAACTATGTGTTCTCTTCTTTCCAGGAAATTCTATGACAGATGTATCCCAGGCAGCCCGGGACCAGTGAGTAACAGCGATTAAACACTTAGCACTACCAAAATAGTATCTGGAAGGAAATGATGTGGAAACCTTGGTTTTATGCTTTGACAGACAGTGAGCATTGATGATGGAGAAACCCCATGTTTTCCTCCATTGTTCTTATTAATGTTACTTTCTCTGATAGATGTTTTTTCCCAAAAAAACCCAACTAGCTCCAAATATCAGAGGAACAAAACTAATTTTATTTCACAAGTAAGTCCAGTGCCAGAAAGCCTCAGCCTCCACATGCCCAGGAAAGGCCTGGAGAAACTGCAATGTGGGAAATGTGAATTTCCTTGTAGGGTCTGTCTTTCAACTCTAAAATGCTAAAAAGGAGGAATTTCTTTCCTATCTGAGCACTCTTGCAGGTCTTGGATAACTTTTGGAGGATATTAGAGCTAGTAACAAACAAAGCTTTCCTGGTCATCAGGTAACTGTTGGATGGTATAACAGTGCTAAAAGTGATTCTGGGGTGGTGAACACCTGTTGTCAAATACTTCAGGTCCGTGGAACTGTCTAGTAGATTAACACCAGTCTCTGCTCAGAGCAGCTGCAGAATTTAAACCTAGCATGCAAGCAAACACTGGCAATGGATGTAGTAAGAATTTCTATTAGGCAGAAATTATGATGATCGGAAATCTAGCCAGAGGAGTAATTCCTGACAGAGCTGAACTTAAATTGTCTTTTGCAGGGCCTGCGAGAAGGTCTGCTTCATTGGGAGACCATGGAGGATTGTGGATGGGAATCTGAATAAACCTGTGTGTAAGGGGATGATGGAAGCTGTGCTCTATCACATCATGACAAAACCAGGCATAACAGAAGGCATGCTGTTGCAGCATTACATGGGGGTACTGCAGCCTGTTGCCGTCTTAGAGATACTGCAGGTATGTGAATCATCAGCTGTGTGAACTTTAATCTGGTTCAGCTTCCACATAGAACAGTCAGCAACCACTGTGATGGAAGTCCCAGGAAAATGGGAATTGTGAATGAACCATGAAAAACAACCTTCTCCCTTTAGTGTAAAGTAACCAAAGCCAGAGCAAGTTGCTGTTCGCAATGAGGAAGGAAGCCTGCTATACCTGTCCTTGAAATTACCGTATTACTGGTTTTAAAATTTGAGCTTGCCTCTGAAATGGATGTACATGCAGTTGAAATTCTAGTTGGTTACTGAAGAGTGGTGGCTTGTCACTGTGAAATACTGAGTTGGACTGCTTAATACAGCGTTAATCACCATAGAGTTTAATTTTTTCCTTATGTACCTTTCAGACTGAAATGTGTCTGTATTAGACAATACTATAAATAGACCTTCTGTCCTGACAGACTGGCTTCAAGGCATACATCCTTAATTGTAAAACACTACATGGTGAGAAAATTTTAGTTCCTCATGGTTTTTTTCCCACATCTTGAAGCTTGATTGCCACCAATGCTACTTTGCAAATGAAACCTTGATTTGTATTTTTCTTCCTATAAGGATTCAAAGTCTTAATTGTAGCAGTAATACTGCAGTCCTTCCCATAAGCATGGCTTCCCCTACTAACGCTGGAAAATAATATTCCAGTGTATGTGTGCCATGCTTCTGTCCAAAGGCTTGTACATTTTGGTAACACTGCAAGTTGTATATACTGCTGATCACACATTGAGCAACCATCCTGTTTCCTAGGTGTTCCAGCACAGCTTGTCTGTATGTCCTATGCCACAGCAGCACTGCCAAGAGGGTAGCTGGGATCAGGGGATAGGTGTAAGACTGCAGTACAGAGTGTGTAGTGGTAAGGCATGTATGTTTAGGAAAGCAATACAGATTCCTAGGCATTTTTAATTCAAATCCACAAAATCAAGCAATTACCTGTACATTTTGCAGACTGGAGATCTTGAATCTAACTTCTCTACCAATAAATTTTATAAGAACTGGTTTTGAAACCATAGACAGAGCTTGTATCTGTAATATACCAAATATTAGTACATCTAGATGCATACCTATGTAAGATTACTGAATACACACCAGATGTTTTCAGCAAACAAAGCACATGAATTGCCTTGCTACATGTTGCTGTGGGAATGACTGCTAACCCATTAGCAAGAACTGACCCAGAAGTCTGGAACTTACATCTATACCAGCCTTAAATTATTTGTAACTGGTCCTAAATGTTGAGGTCTGTTGTTGAACCTGTGTTCTCTTTTGGTAGCCAGATGTCAGCCACTGTGCTGAAAGGAACAAATAAGCATGTATCAAGCTGTGTGAACTTGCTCTGTTGTGCTGTAAATCTTTGCCATCCCCAAGGCCTCCTGAGGGGGTGGTGAAGTGAAGCCACTTTTAGTATAAATTGTCTAATGTTTCTGAGAAGACTGTGGGTAGAACAGCATTCAGTGTCTCTCTTTTTTTTTTTTTTTTTTTCCGCAAGTGCTCAAGCTAAAATATGTGAATTCTTCTGCAGGCTCTGGAAACTCTTGGTTGCATCAGACGATTCTACATGAAAAAGCCATCCCTGGTGTCACTTTTCTCTCAGCCAGTTATGGAAGAACAACTAAACAATCCCAAACTGAGTGAAACCCCAACAATATACTATGAGCCTACGATAGACTGTACTCTCAGGCTGGGAAGAGTGTTCCCCTCTGAAGTGAATTGGAATAAATGGGTGCAGATCATCCCTGTATAAAAGAGGTAAAGCCAAGTCCTGTTCAACTGGTTTAGCCTGTAGGTGTGAGTGTTAATACAGATCAAATGTTACAATTTGTGCCCCATCACGTTTTTATGAAGTTATTTATCCTTTTTAGTTTTGAGTGTATTTAAACTGAGAATAAAGCTTAATGTTAAGACATAGGTAATATTTGATCCCACTTTAAGTACATTCTCTTTTTACCACCAATTGCTTGTAGAGCATATAGTTCAGTTTCTGCTTTACCTTATGGGGTTTTCACAGGTCACAGCAAAGACTCCTCTCTTGTTTTTTTTCTTTCTGCCCCTAAGGCCATGGTGGTAACACTCCACCTTTGCTATGCCTTTTGTTCTGTTGCACAGCAGCTGGTTCTGTGCTAAGGTTTGGTAACTGTTCTTTAGCCGAGTTACCTTACAGTCCGTATACATTTGAAACACCCGTGTCTTGGGATGTGTGGCGTGGCGTTAGTTCATGATGTGTGCTTCCAGCAGAACACCGGCCCTGTGTGAAAGAAGGGACCTACAGCCTTCCCCCCGTGCCCCAGGACGGGAAGAACACCCTTCCAGAGGCTCTGACTGTCCTTCCCAGTTGCGTGCGCAGCCTTACCCCAGATCAGGCTTCAAAGCCACCACACGGCAGACAGTTGCTTCCACCCAGTGACACGTTTATTGCAAGAGACACCCCCCACCCCCTCCCGGCGGGGCTCGCTCCCGGGGCCGGGGTGCTGCCCCCCAAGGCCGAGCCCCCTTCCTCAGCCCTGCGGGGAGCGGACTAGGCCCCTCCCGCGGCGGCGGGGGCAGCAGCCAGGCCCCGCGGCCCCCTCCAGGCGCCCGGGGCTCTCAGTCCCGCCACCGGTGCCCGCACTGCGCGTTGCAGCACTTGTAGAAGGTGGTCATGGGCTCGTCGGCCGAGCGCGTCTGGATCTGCATGAAGTAGGCGCGGGGGTGCTCGCACTTGGGGCACGGCTCTGTGGGGCGAGGCGTGGAGCCGTGAGGCGAGGGGAGGCCCGGCCCGGCTCCCTGCCCCCACCGGCCCGGCCCTACCTGCTGTGGAGTCCACGTTCTCCCAGGCCGCGGCGCCGCCCAGCACGTCGTCCACCTCCTTCAGCCGCGGGTACTTCCTGCTCGTCACCTGCGGGACCCCGCCGGTCAGGGGGGACCGGGCCTCCCC
>JANZLQ010000064.1:3761427-3786543 GCA_026212715.1 Elanus axillaris | reverse complement strand
CCGCCCCCCGCTGGGGGGGCGGGGCGGGGGGCGGCGGCGGCGGCGGCGGGCGGTGGGGAGGGTGCGGCTCAGGCCCGCCTCGCTCGCCGGCCGCGGCCCTGCCGCCCGCAGGTGACGGCGGAGGAGATCGGCTCGCAGGTGGCGCTGGAGTACGGGCAGGCCATGACGGTGCGCGTCTCCAAGGCGGACGGCGAGATCATGCGTGCGTCCCGGGGGCGGGCGGAGCCGGCCTGGGGCCGGGGCCAGGCCCGGCGGGGCTGTGTGGGTTGGCGGGCCGCTGACGGGCCTCTCCTCTCGCCCTCCAGCCGTGGTGGTGGTGCAGAACGCCTCGGTGCTGGAGCTGAAAAAGGCGCTGCGGCGGCACGTCCAGCTGCGGCAGGCACGGCAGGGCGGCGTTCAGCACCTCAGCTGGTGAGCGGGACCCGGGGGCTGGGGGGCTCTGGCTGCTCACCCCCACCTTCATCGCTCTCCCGTGGCCGACGCTTCCTCCTGCTGCCCCCTCTAAGTGTTTTTTTCCCTAGGAAGTACATATGGAGGACGTACCACTTAACCTATGCCGGAGAGAAACTGGCAGATGACAGAAAGAAGCTGAGGGAGTGAGTAATCAAGTATCTTCTGGGTCCTGGAGAGGCCTGGCTGGAGTCCAGACAGCATCTGCTCGGGCAGGGCTAACTTGGGACTTTGTGCCCTGGCTCAGCTAGGTACTGTACTTGAAATTGACTGGAAGATGGGACAGGCCCTGCCCTGACAGACAGAGAGGGTGTCTGCAGGACAGGAGGGCCCCGGGTAGTTCCTCAGCCACAACCATCCTGTGCCGAGTGTTTTTGTCTCATTCAAACCACACCAAGGCACTTGGACATATTGCCCCTTAGCCATCCATGCCAAACTCCTGCATAATGGGTTGTGCTTACTATGCTTGTACCTGAGGTATCCTTCAGAGACAAGGTAAGTGAGAAAAGCTTGAGTGTGAGGGGAGTAGTACACCAAGAATGCCAGAGATGGTGTCATGGACATGAAGCTCCTTAGTTCATCTCCAGGGAAAGGGAGAGCACTTGGGGAGCAGCTACTCAGCAGAGGATGGGGTCAGGACACATTAAGTGATGGAAGGGACCTCTGGAAGTTATCTAGTGTGACCCGCTGCATAAGCAGGGTCAGCTAGAGCTTGTTGCTCAGGGCTGTGTCCAGTTGGGTTTTGAGTATCTCCAAGAATGTAGACTACACAACCTCTCTGGACAACCTGTTCCAGTGCTTGGTCACTCTCACAGAGGGCTTGGCAGAGCTGCTGAGGTAGAAAGGTAGGAAGGGTGATAGAAGAATGCCAAGCAAAGAACAAACCAAGGATAAGCATGTTGGGCTCTGGACCTGCTCAGCCACTGATCACAGACAATCTATTAACAACACTAACCACAACACCCATGTTACCATGCCCATTCTCAGGGCAAGGAGGCTGGAGGTGTTTCTGAGCACTCTAGCTGTTGCCTACAGCAGCACTGGGTATGCCAGCCTGGGTGTAGACCACCAAGAAAAGCTCGTCTGAATTAATTATCAAAAATTTAGCAAGACAGCCCTAATCAAATCTGTCCTTGAAAGACTGAGCCATGGGTGACTGATAGATGCTGCATTTCAGGGGGTGTTGCATATGGTCAGATCCTTCAGTGCTGGCAGCATGTTCTACATCCACCAAGTGAGAATTTTAACTTGTCCTGTATTAGAGCACAGCATGTGATCATAGGAGTCCATCTCCCCCAGGAAAGAGGAGGCTATAGGATTTCAGAGGTTGTGGTTCCTGGGAAACTGGCATATAACAGCAGAACTCTCTGTTAAGGTACGGCATCAGGAACCGGGATGAGGTCAGCTTTGTAAAGAAACTTCGAAAATAGCTCTCAGGTAAGTCCTGAATATCCATTAAGGGCTACCAAGGCTTCATCTTCCTCTTCCCTGAGCCTTAGTGTTGAGGCTCATAGCAGCTGGCACTGTTGCTCTCTCCACTGCATAGCAGAGCATTTCTGAATGCCTGTGTCTGCATTAGGCTTGTGCCCTGGCTGTGGTCTGTTCCCAGATCCTGTTTCTCTCAGGACAGGGAATGATAATTCAGCTATTTCAGTTAACATACATCAGGAGCAGCAGCATCTTAGTGCTGGCGATGGTGGAGCTCTAACCCTACTTCATGTTTAGACTCTTGACTCTACTCCTGCAGTGTCCTGAGACTCATTAAATGCAGTGTTCCTTTGTTTGCTGTTGTGATTGCTTCTAGGACCTTGCTTTATTTCAGGCTTCTTGAATGTCTGGAAATCAGTCAGGAATGTGGCTGGGTGTTAACTAATCTCTAGGAGGATGGAGGTGTCTGTGCTACAGGCAGTTGCTGTCACCCAGGTTTGGGAACTTCCATGTACCTCAGACTCTCGTAGCTGAGAGACTGTTCTCCCACCCTGCTCCTATACCATTCAGAGCACCTGCAGCTAACAGAAATGTCCCATGGGTGCACATAAGCAAATGCAACAAGCAAACACAGTATGTTCTTTGCTGTTCCACAGTGGGTGTACTTTGAGCCATTTTTTTCAATTACTGCAAGCTATAAGGAGTTAGGAAAAGGGATCTCAGCTTATATATCCTGTAGTTTTTCACTCCCGGGTTCTGGTTTGTAGAAACTTGAGTTCAACCCATTCGTTGTTCTCAGGCGACAGGACACACCACTAGAAAACTTTTGGTCATGATACTTCTGTCCAACTGATGCATTTAATAACACTTCCAGCCCAGGAAGCACTAGTAGCATGTATATTTACCTGTTTGTAACCTACATAGATGTATTTCTGGTATTAACACTGCTATTTCTAGAAAGTTGTGCACACAAACACAAGATGTGGCCAAGACTCTCAAGCTTAGTAAAGTTAAAATTCTCTGCTTCTCCTCCACGTCTAAAACCATAATGACAGTCCCTGAAGAGCAGTGGTAATAGCTTTTCCAAACACTTGGGGTTTTATTTTGCAGCTCCAGCTAGCTGGGTTATAAACCATTGCTTTGTGACCACAGTTACTTTTGTTTCTTCTTTCAATGCTGTTACATCTGCAGCATCCAGTGTAATAAAATGTGTGCCATAACAGAAGCCATCTGCCCCATGGTGCCTATGACCAGCAGTCACCTATGGCACTGGCTGAGCCCCCAGGACTGTTTAGGTGTGGCTAACAAGATAGATAAGAGAGCACAGCATGCAGTACTTATTGTCACTACCAAATATTTTCTTTCTTTAACAGAGAGAGCAGAGGATCCAGCCCTACCAGGACCAGACTATGGATGCAGCACTTTCCTGGAGGAAGAGGTAGCAACATTTCAAAGAGAAACAAACTCCAGTTGAACAGTCACTCACATGTTTTTTGCAGATGTTATTTGAAATGTCTGCCTGAGAGCTGTATGTGGAATGCACTTTCAGTGATTAAAGAGATGCTTTAGTGTTCTGAGGCTTTTAAGGCCCTTATTTCCAACTGCAAATCTGCGTCTGGCTGTTTTGGGTGCTAGAAAAGGATTGATTCTACTGGTACATGAAATAGCATAGGTGAGATAAAGTAACAAACGTAGCCATAGACTATGCAGAACAATTAACAGTAGCTAAAACGCTACCTTACCATTTAATCACCACCTTAGCAGTAGTAAACAACTCTGGTTAAAAATGTAGTATTGAAACTAGTGTAATAAAAATAATGGCAGCAGAAAAGGTTCAATACAATTGAACAAGGCACAAACATTCTGTTTTCAGAGTCTTCTGAGATAAGGCAAAACATGCCTGCCAAGTGCTAAGGAGACAGTTTAAATTAACCACGGGCAGGGTTAGAAGTGTCATTGGATTAGAGGCTTTGTCCACCTGGAACTGGCACAGCAAGTGCAAAGACAATCCATCTCCAGTGCCTGCTCGAGAAGCCAGTCTTTGCCTTTCAGTGGAGCTGTGCATCCAGGTCGTATTTCTCGCAGAATTTGTCTGTGAATGGTATACAAGTAAGGAACTCGCACCACTCACACTTGATGGGGTAGAAATAGAACAGAATCACAAGTCCTGAGAAGAGTGCAATGAAGATGAGCTGGAAAATTATAATTTGGCATCGCTTCCTATATAAATCAAACTTCCCAAAGCTAATGTAGGGCAGGAAGGCAAAGGAGAGGAAGAAACCACTGATAAATCCTGAAATGTGAGCAAAATTATCAATCCAAGGCAGGAGGCCAAAGGCAAAAAGAAAGAGCACCACAGCCAGCAGCTTGAAGAAAGCCCTCCATGGGCGTGCCAGGATTTGCCAACTCTGGAAGAGCTCCACAAAGAGACAGGCCAGAATCCCAAACTGGGATCCTGCAGGGCCAACCTGCAGAAGAAGAGCATTACAGGTAACATCAGGCACATGCCATCAGCCTGGCTTCTGCAACCAGCTCCAGGCATTACAGTTCTTTGTCACTCAACACCTTGTTTAGTGTTTCTTGGGGAAGAGATGCCACAGTCTGCAACTTCATCCTTATAATGGGGTTCAAGGAGTAAAGGGGCCTGGTTTGATTTAGGATCAAGGTAGGTGTGAGGCCAGCAATCACTAGAACAGGCTTTATTTTTAAGGAGGGCAGATCTGGTTTAACTCACCAGAGGGAAGAAGCCCCTGAAGGCAATGTCCTGGCTCCCCCCACCCACCATGCACTTTTCCTTATTGAAGGACCCAGAAGACAGTCCTCCAGGTCCTGCCATGCAGTCTTCTAAAGTGAAGCCAGATAGTCACATCAGATTTCTCCAGCTGTAGCATGTGAACAGGGACAGTCGTGAACAGTTTGTGAGAAAGGTGAGCTCTGCTCCTTGCCCCTCACATGTGGAAGGTCTCTAGCACCAGCTAGAACCCTCAATTCCCAGCCTGCCAGGAGCCTCTCTTACCCTGTGGTTGGACCCATTCACTATGAGAGGCAGCCTTTGTACTGCAGCCAGACCAGGCCAGTCACTTGGGAAGCCCAGGGTACTCTGGGCCATGTTATTGCTCAGCAGCTAGATGATCGTGTGGTGCCATCTTCTAGCTACAAATGTGCACAAGGCACATGCTGCAGCGATGAGCCCAGCTCTGGTGTCTGCTTCTGCCAGAGAGGCATAGGCATGTAGACAAGGCTTGTGTTCAGGGCAAGTTACCAGGACCCTAGTCTGCAGGAGACCCACCTCTGCTCTGTAGGGTAGAAATATTGCACTGGCAAGGTTCCCAGTGATGCCACTGAGCAGGTAGATGATAGAGATGCGGTGCCAGCCTGCCAGCTTCTCTAGGTCCCGCAGGATCGTCATTTGGAAACAGACTGAAACCAGACAGTGCAGGATCCTGCCAAGTTCAGAGTACAGAAGCTGAAGCAGCAGCCACTGAAGTCACCCCTGTGCTGGTTGGTGTTCTTTGCCAAGCCTTGCTGAGAGCTCCTGGTATGGCCTTACCCATGCCTCCAATATCCCCTCCCAGAAAATGCAGCGTGGTAAACCTCAGCTCAGCACCCCCGTGTCCCCCAGGGAAGGGACTGCCAGAACAAGCCTTACAGCAATCCCAGGATTCAGAGTTCCCCCACCCAGGTAGTGGAAGTTTTACACCTATGCTTACCCCGCATGGAGGAAAAGTGAGAGCCAGAGGCGGTAGAACTGGTCAGGGACTTCTGGATTTAGGAAAGGGAGGAGTCCACAGACATCATCCATGCAGTGCACCTAGGGCAGAAGTGGAGTTGTGAGGTGTGCCAGCCAGCATGGCCCTTTACACCAAGGCCAGGGCAGAGACTGCAGTTAGCTCTGAAAGAGGGGCTCTCCTCCCTCTTTTCTGCTGTATCAAGTCCCAACCCTTGTCTCCAACACCAAGTTACATGTGACCCCACCCATTCCCTGCAGCAGCTTTATACCCTCATTCACCCCAACACACACACTAGTGAGACCTCAGCATATGCTCGCCAGTGGAGCAGGAAGGTTGCATTCTCCTGTTGCTTCCAGAGTGGTCCTGTGTTGGGCTTTTGCAGCTGCCAGCCCAAGTCCTAAACTGGTCTCTAAGAAGGGACAGATGGAGCCAGGCCTGCCACTACAGTCTGGATCAGCAACTTCCCCTGGGCTCAGGGTGAGGCAGGACACATGTCTCCCACCTACACTGCAGCACAGGCACCCCCAGATCTTGCCAAGCTGCTAAGGGGAAGAAGAGGAAGAAGGGCAGCCATACAAAACCCCAACTCTGCACTTACCTGAGAGCAGAGAGTTGCCTCCTCATGGAAATAGCCCCGCATAAATTCACAATATTCCCGGGAGGTTATTTCACACCTGGAGGAGGCACAAGTACTCAAAACAAGGAACAAGTTACACACAGAAGGCACAATGGACCATCCTGTGCCTGCCCAGGCCACCCACTCTCCCATGTCTCATCCCAGGTCTGCCTATGAGAACTGATGCTTTCAGCTGCCCCGACATGCTGTAGTATCTCTGCAACAGATGTACTAATACACTCCCATTTGAGCCCAGTGCCACTCCCCACACACCCCTCTTGCTTCTCTCCCACAGGCAAGCCTGAGTCACCTCCACAAACTAGCACCCTGCATACAGGGGCTCCAAAACAAGTGCTAAAGCTGAGCTATTTACAGCTGAGAAAGTACCACCAGAGCTTGCAGAAGCTGTGTCTCTGGGGCCAGGGGAGTCTTGTGCCTCTGTAGCTGACAGAGTGGAAAGGGGGGCTAGGCTAAGAGCATCCTGGTCATGACTTTCAGCGACAGAGAAATTCCTTGGGGCAACACTGATATTTTTCCCTAGCAGGGAAAGCCAGGCCCAAGCACTGGGTAACTACTCAAGCTGAGGAGCAACATGAGGAAGAACAGCATCTTCCTCCTTAGCAAACCCAGAGCAGGTCATTTCCCAACATCTTGTGTGCTCAGGGACTCCAGGCTGTGGCCAATACAGCCTGTCAGGACCAAGCTGTCCATTCCAAAGGGAAAGTGCAGAACTCCCCAGCAGAAGTATTTAATCCCTTGGGATCCAAGTCCCTTCAAACTGCAGGACCAGTTGAGCAAGATAACCTGCTGCACTGAAGACTCAGGCTGGCTGTTATCTCCTCCTCATCCCAGAGTCCTGCTCTACCTGGGAGACCTGTCATAGCTCCCTGTCCAACTCCCATTCCCAGCAGGGCTCTGGGCTGTGTCTGGGAAGGACAAGGAGGACAAATGGCTGTGTCTACAACCTGAAAAGGGCGCTCTGTGGAGCCCCAGCACCCAGCCCCCTCTCCATACAGGTAAAAGTCATTACCTTCCTTTGGTCCCAATGCAGCAGGGCCGGCCTGTAATCACGCAGTCCATGTGAAGGTGGTTGGTGTAATTCCCAGCACTATTTTTTGTGCAGATCTGGAAAACAAAACCAGGCTGCAGTCAGCCATGGCTTTGCTTGCTGTCTGGGTAAAGTCAAACAGCCCCTTGGGAAGAAGACAGCCCCATAGACACAGGCCTCCCAAGGCCTCCCTCTAACAGCCGGATAGTGCCTGACACTCAATCAACACCTCCTCTCTGCCGATGGATGAAAACAGCCCTGAGGCTAAGTCAGTCTCCGTCACCCTGTTACCCCGGCATGGCCCAGGGCTTTGGTTAGCACAGGGGAACTTTTGCTGTCCAAGGGCTTTGAGCCTTGGCTAGACAAAGCCATGGCTGTCCTGATCTGGTGTTTGTGACAACAAGCAGGAGGTTGCACCAGAGAGCCCCCCTTCCACCAACACAGCTGTGGTTCTGCACTGTCGGATGCAAATGCCATATTCCAGCTGCCTGCACAGGTTCTGTGCCACTGAGGATGCTCACCGGCCATTTGGTGATGTCATCTGGCCACTCATGTGGCTCCATTGAGGCTGGCTGCTCACACACCCTGCAGCAACAGAAAGCAGAGATCAGCCTAAGAAATAACTTTCCCCAGCACCAGGCAAAATCCCCCAGGGAGACACCACGCTCTCCCTACCCCCAGGCTGCGGTCCCAGAGCTCCCCTCTGTCCCTGGCAAGGGGCAGGTGACATACTACATCAGATCAGCCAAGGTTGCACTGATCAAAGCCGCAGCCTCCTTCCAGTGAGCAGAGATCACAGCTTCAGCACAAAGGCAGCTGTCCAAGAGCATACAGCTGCCCAGCAAATCACTGGCTCCTTTCCAGGTGGACACAACCCCAAAAGGTGGGCATTCAGCTGGTCTCAGCTCTACATCAAACCACAGTGACCAAAGGGAAAAGGTGTGCCATGGCACCCAGCAGCTGGCAGAGGTATACTGGTAACGTGGCTGCTGTACCCCAAGAAGGGAGCCTGTGGGAGGAGTAGGTGAGGAGAGGGATGAGGAAGGCACCCAGAGCTCACAACAGGCCGTTGTGCAGGTAGGTGGGCAGCCAACAACAATGGAGACTAAGGGCAAGCAGAAATAGATCATGCTCCGCCTCAGCCTCCCCTGCAGCCATCAGGGCAGGTAAGGACATCACTGCCCCCATTGCCCTTGATCTCCAGAGCAGCTGCTGTCCCATCCAGCAATCAAGTGGCCTGGGACTTCATGCCTCTGACTCTATTGTCACAGGAACCTCTATCGTCCCCTGCAAGATGGCAGCTGGGCTAGGCAGGACCTACCTGGGGTCCTGATGACAAACAGACCCAAATTGCCTCTTGCTTCCTGCCAGCATTGGTGTGCTGGGGTGATGGGGCCACTTCACCCACACGGCCAGCGTGGACTGCAGGAGAGAGGAGAGGTATCACCATGAAGCTCAGGGTGGGAGAAGCATCAACAGAAGTGGCCCTGAGCCTGCAAGGACAGCACAAAAGGGGCCACCACACTCACAGAGCACTCCTCTTCCGAGGTCTGCACGCAGCCCGACTTGTCGTTCCGCACACAGCAAGCTGAGTGCTTCTCTTTCTCCCGCTTGGCACTGATGAAGCTGTGCACTTGCTGGTCCTGCCTCATGCACGGTGAGAACTTGGCCCCTAGGTGGATCAGGGCCTCCTGGCAGAGACAAAACCACTCAGCTCAGCCAAGGGGCAAGGCAATGATTGCCTGGGGCAGAGCAGGCTGGGAGAACTGTGAGAGGTACCCCTATCAGGACATAAGGGACTGGGGACAAGTCCTGTATGGTGAAGCCCAACACACATCAGGCATACTTCCCAATATTTGCTTTGAAGAAGGCAAGCCCAGAACAAAAGTTCAGGGATTTCCTTGTCCATGGCCCCAGAAAGGCCAGTGTTGTGACCGGGAAAGGAAACTCTGGGACATGACAGCCTTTCATGGGGAAGTGGCATCAGGAAAGCTGTCACACACCATACAACTCCTACATTTTCTCTAGCCCCATGCTTGTCTTCATAGCAACAGAGTGCTAATCTGGAGCGCCAAGGTCCATCCCAACCTCCAGGTAGCCCATTCTGAAGGGTGGCTGGGGCCGAGAACACTGCTGCACCCTGCCAGTGATGGCAGGGCCCCATGGGAAGTCCAACCAATGGCAGCTTCTAGCTCCAAGCAGCAGAGGGCTCTGGTCCCTGGGGTGGCATGGCTGCAGCACGCAGTCACCCATCAGCCCACCAACAGTCCCAGCCAATGGCACTCACTGAGCTGGGGCCGATCCAGAAGTTTTCCTGCTGAACATATTTGACATTTTCATAAACGCCTCTGTTTCGCAAGACCTGCAAGGAGAGAAAGCAAGAGCCCCATGAGCTTTTGCCCACAGGGTCAGCAGGGAGAGCAGCAGGGGCTGGTGAAAACGGCACCCAGGTTGAATAGAAGTCCTCAGAGCCAATGGCTGGGCACACAGTTCTCAAACTGGTCTTTTGCAGGACCACAGGTAAATCCCCATCAAGGCGTGGGTGCCTTCATCTTAAGATTTCATTTAAAATGTCTATCTCTGGTTATTTCAACTTTCAAGAAATCCCAGGGCCTGAAGACCTGGGAGTGGCTTGAGAGTCTGCAAAAAGCTTCACACAACTCGGAAGCATAAGCAGCACCTGCTGGCAGCATAGGCCCAGGTGCTGGTGACAGTGCTCTGAAAGCTGTCAGACACATAGGTGAGAAGCTCCTCAGGGCATCCGCTGCATATAGTGGGGATATGGCTGTAGAGATATGTACCCCATAGACCTTTTAACAACATGTGGGAAGGCTACAAACAGCTTCAAGAATAGCTCTCAAAGTCAGACAGGTCAGTTTTGCTACTGGCAGAAGCAAAATCCTGCAACTGTTGTGAAAACTCAGGTTTGAAATATTTCCCTGCCATGAACATCCTTCTGGTCTCCACCAGGAGGGGAACAAGTTGTTTGAAAGGGCTCCCAGCACAGACGCAACCAGAGCCTGCAAAGAGCCCACCATGCTTTGTGCTAAATATAATTTGATGTCAAGAGCAATGTGGCTGCATGAGAGATAGCAGCATGGGGGCTAACAGAGATGCTGCAGGAGTCCCCCAAGGCAGGACACCCAGCAACCAGCTGTCAAGGTCCTCAGGCAAGTAGCCAATATGCTGAAGACTGTAACACAAGAGCCAGCAGCTGAAGGCTGAGACACAATCACACTCCAGGCAAGTCAGGGGGGATTTACTTACTGAATCAACAGTTTCATGTTGTGAGAACCCCACAGGGGCGATGCCATAGATGCACACAGCAAGAATGGTGATGAGAGAATGCACAAAGGTGACCCAGTAAGTGAAGAAAGGCCTGGATGGAGGGAAGGGGAAAATATCAGAGGCAGAAACCCAGGCATATTACACCAACTCACAGAACACAGGAGAAAAGCTTGTTTTTCCCCAGGGACCTTGGCAGAATCTGGGGTACAGGGCCAGGATCACCTAGGGATGCACAAGATTGGAGGCAATGACTAAAGTCTTGCTAGCAGACAGACCCTGCTTACTCTGATTCCCCCATTACACTGGGTGAGCCACCCTTTCCCAAGAAAACATCCATGAGAACACTTAAGCCAAAGTGTGCTGTGTGTCTGAAATAATGACTTCAGGGGAATGATCACAGGCAGGGATACCTGAGCCTCCCTGTCACAGGACAGTGGTGATGGGGCAGAGATCTGCAGTCCCTCCAGGTAGCAGAGATAGAGACACCCAAAGCAACATGAGGAGCAGGATGAGCTCCCAGTGCACAGTGATGCTAACATGCTGCTGTCTGCTGCAGTTTGCACTATACTTTGGGGGCAGAGACTGGGGGGGTCTTAGCAGCAGGTTTCACCCAACCACCCCAAGGCAGTGACCTGAGTTCCCAAGAGGCAACAACAATCGCTCACTCACTAGTTTTCTATGACTACAGATCTCACCTGTGATCATCCATGTCCTCAATCTGCCGCTTGACATAGCTGTCAATGCGCTTGCGGTATGTACGGTTTGTCAGCTTCCCCACCATACCCAGGCCATATGGCCTCTTCTCCTTGGCAAAGAGCTTCCTGACAGGAACAGCAATACGCTGGCCACGCTTCTGTGGGCTGACGCTCACCACCTCCTGCCGCAAGCGGACCTTGGGCTGTGCCAGGGCCCCATCCTTTTGCTTCCTCCAGCCTCGCTCCAGTGGGCTGAAATAAAAAGCAGGACAGCAATGGTTTCCTTCTGTATGGCACAGCAACGGGGACCAACCCTTCCCTGGTCTTTGGTGATGGCAGCTGTTGGCAGACACTGCCTGAAGTGGAAGCTGTATTCCAAAGGGTTATGCAGCACCAGTTGATGAAAGTGCAGGACTACACACAGAAGGTGGCACAAGGCAGCTGTGCCAAACTAAGCCCTACTGACGATGAGCTCTCAAGGCTTTGAAGAAGTGTTTCAGCAACAGGCTAAAATGGGGAGGCTGCAGCTAGGCACACCTGCAGCCTCAGGCACATCTATTTCCTCTACTTCATTCCTCTTACTCTGCTTTCTGCTATGAAATGGAAGTGTAATTTAGCCCAGCAGTTGAAATCCCCACCCTTTAAAGCACTTTACTGTGATTAGACTGGCAAGTCAAACCCCCATGCCCACCAAATCTGACAGAGGAAAAGAACAAGAATCCAAGCAGCTTTCCAGACCAAGAAAGTAACACTGTCACATGCTGCAAGCTGTGCCAGTTACCTCTCAAGATCTGTCTTCCATTCCTCCCTTTATTTGCACTGATGCATGCATTTTTCAGAACAACAAAACCAGGCTTCAAAACCACAATAAAAATCCCAAGCATCACTGTCTAAAGGAAGGCTTTTCTACCAAAATACAGCATGTGATGAAAGTTGCACAAGCAACTGGTGAATAGTACCTGCTTTCTAAGTCTCCATCATATTCAGATGGTTTTGTATTTGTTTGCTCTTCAACAGCAGTCTGGAGGTCAGGTCTGCAGCATTCAGACCCTGACCAAAAAAAAAATCTACCTACCATTTCACTCTTGCTCACTGCCTAGCACTGTAGTAGGCATGTCGCTGACATGCACTCTAGTCTAGTTTACCTCCTCTGCCTTCCTAAAAGACCTCCTCTGCACAAAGGCAATGGTTGTAAGAAGTGGTCAGAGACACCACCTGACAAACTTTTTTTCTGAAAGGTCACCAGAGCATCTTGGAGAGATCATGACAGCTCTGAAGTATGGACAAGCAACAGGATGAGGGAGAATCTGAACCTCTTTAGCCAAAACCACTGCTGTGAAACTTCAGCTATTTTCAATATTGCACCTTTCAGCTTTATAAAAATGCATCTTCTGCAAGTTCCAACTTCCACTTGGGAAGTCCTTCTCCAACAGAAAGCGCAGATTCCACTGCAGCCTGCTCTTGCCCCAAAAGTTCAAGTGGTTTCTGTGTTACAGACATGCTGTTTCCCAATATTTCCGGTGCTCAGCTATCAGCCTATGCCAAAACAAACACTTGGCCACCTAAAAGGACACCCAGCTATGATTCTGATAACAGTTCTCTGAAGTGTGAAAGAAATGTATTTTCCTCAATAAATACAACTATTTAAGGAGATCCAAATGGAGCCAAGAAGACAGAGACCATCTCAGAGGAGTGACAACAAACTCCCACCGTTTGCCACTTCCACTTAGGTTAAGACCGAGTCAAGTTCTTAGAAACACTTGAAGGGAAAGCGCCAACACAGCAAGATGGGCTGTGAGCAGCAGAACCGCAACAAGGACCTCCCTGTCTGCTCCATGTTCACACCCAGCAGAGCTCTCTGCTGGGGTGAGCTGGCAGCTAAGCTAGAGCTGACTCGGAAACGACACAGAGCAATTACTCAGTACCAGTTACTCAGGTGGAAAAAATCTAGGTATACAGTACAGTACCACCCACATATTTGTAGGGCTCTTGGCATCAGTGCCACACCTTTCTCTCCTTTCAAGTGAGGAATGTAGCCCAGCTGGATACTCAGCAATGCTTCACACTGCTCCCTGGAGCAAGACAACAGTTCCTGGTGACTATGGCAATGGCAACAGCCTTCTCGTCTTTGCTATGTTCTCCATATCCAAAGGCTGGGCCTCCAGCATCCTCACAGCTGATTTAAAGTGTCTTTTGCATCCTCAAGGCATGACACAGTCTCCAAAACAAATCACATGAGGCTGGAAGTTGCTGGAGAGACTGCAGAGGTGGCCTCAGAGTCACCTTTCACACGCATGGGTAGCTGAGACAGGAGGTCTTAAGCTGGATTTAAAGAAAACCCATCGCTGCACTGCTCTTTGAGCTCTGCACCAAAGCACCCACAGCACTCAGATCCTGGCTTCCTCCATGCAGTATGTCCCACTCTGAATGAGTTGGCCACCCCATGTTAGGCTTTGGCAGCTTCCGGGAAGATACTCACAGTAGCAAGTGGCTTCTTTCAAGCTCATTTTTGTCCAAGGCACCACCTGTGAGATCTGTCTGATCCAAAGGTTTCACCTCAGCATCTTTGATTGCAGCTTCTGATGGTGACTCGAACACTTCATCTGGGTAAGTAGAGAGCTCCTCATGAAGGACTCCTTCCTGGGCAGAGAAACAGAAATCCCATCAGAAGAAGCCAACATCACATTTGAGACGCTAGCCCTGGCAGAAAGCAGTGCTGCTCTCTGCAGCACACAGTCCTGCTAGACCTAGAGTCTTGCACTGCCTCTGGGGCCAGCACCACACCAGAGCCCTGCCCCTCACCCGAGCAAAGAAAGAAGTGTCAAGCTCATCTGGAAAATCCACTGTGTCCTCCTCCAGGAAACTTGCTGGGGTGAAGCTGCGCCGCTGAGCTCTCCTCAGGGTGCTGTCCTTCACAGAGCGCCCCTGTAGTCAGAGAAAGTGGCATCGAGTCACTGCCAGAAACCTGAACCCCATGCAGATGCAGAGCCACCCCAGCCAGTGCACAGGGAGCCCAAGTGCTGAGCTGATTCATACTTGTGTGTGGAGCACAGCAGACCTGCTGATGTGACACCTACCTGGTGAGACTCACAGGTGTTAGCCCACTTCTCAATCCACAGTGCCCATCTCCCATGTGGGTGAGGCTTGCAACATGCTCCTCTACCACATATTGTACAATGCCTCTGACCAAACTGCAGTAATGGGTGGTTCTGGACACAGCAGAAAGGTCACTGGGCCCAGGAAAGCAGACACACAGCAGGATGAAGAGACCTGCATAGTAAGAGCCTTGGGAACTTCTGCTCCATCTGCACCTGGTCTGCACCCAGAGGTCCAGGCAGGCTGCACTGGACCTGCTGGAACCCTCTGAGGCTGCTGGCTATGGGAACCAAAGCCCCTAGGCCAATAAAAGGGAAGCAAGAATTGTACCAAAATCTAGCCATCATCCCTGCTTCTTGCAAGTCCTGCCTCCTAGACACATGGCTGAAACAGAACAGGAACATGGCTTGGTTTCTTCCCCTCCACCACTGTTCTCCCCATCCTCTCTGCTCAGCAGCTCCTTCCCTCTCACCCTTCTCTCAGGGCAGAGCCCCATCCTGCTGCCAGACTAGTCCCTGCCCTCCCACAGACAGTACCTTTACCAAAGCTGCAGCTGCTCGGAAACTCATCTTGGCAACAGACTCCCGTTTCCGCCGTCGTGGGAGGCGATTGAACCCTGAGCGCGAGCTGGTGAAGGAGCAGAGTGATGTGGCACCTGGTGTAATCGGTGTGTGGGGGATGCTGCAGCCGTCATTGTCATCAGCCATACGGAAAGCTCGGCCACGGGCCAAGGGATCTATGATCTACCAAGAAAAGAAGCCCATCAGTCCATTCACACCCAAACCCTTCCCTACCAAGCCCTCCTCCCTCCAAGCAAACATCTTGAGATCATGACAGTGGTCTGGCTCCTGGGATTAACCAGGCTGGATGGACCAACAAGCAATTCTACAATAGGGAGATAAGGAATAACCTGTTGCAACCTAAGCCCTAGTTGTAAGCCTCAAACCTAAGTCCTCAAACCTCTCTCTGCCCCTCTTTTTTTTTTTTTCCTTCCTTTTTCTTCTTATTTGTTTTGTCGGTATTGACTATTTTCACCTGGAATGTTCCTGATGTTCACAGCAGACTACAAACCTCCTTCAGCCCTTCCTAAACTCTTGGTTTCATTCATTTCCTGTGCCAGTGAGCTCTACAGTCAGAGAACATGCTGTCTGAACAGGAGTTTGAAAAATCCCTGAAAACAGCCATGCTCTTTCTCCAGCTAGTTTCCTCTCTGATACTGGACGGCCCAGGACTTAAACAGTATCCTGTTGAAGCTTAAGTGTATATTTACATCTGCTTCCATTAATTAAGTTATAACAGCTGGAAAAAGCAGGCAAGCTTCCAGGAGCTGCAAGCCCTTCTTTGGGACTCTTCAGGCCAAAGCTCTCACTTCTTTCAAACATACAAATCAACCTAATGAAAATATTGCCTTCAGCTACATACCTTGCCTCCGTCCTTACATCATCACATCTGTGGTTTCCATAAGACTTCTATGCTTTATCCTAATGTTTTACGAGCTTTTTTTAATCCACAGTTGCACACTCAACAGGAAGCTTTATGGGCTTACACCTACTGATACCATGTTCTGATTTCATGTAGCCCACAGAGCCCAACAGTATTTCTGAGTCTCCTGTGACCAAAGACTAACTGCAAGATACTTCAGGTAGTAAGAAAACAGGAAAGAGCACAAGGTGAAACTTGATTGAAAGATGCACAATATTTGCCTCTGCTTCAGTGATGCAGCCAGGTTTCAGGTCACAGACTAACCTACTTTGGAAGGAAGTTGTTTCCCCACTTGCCCAGGTTGCAGTGGTGCTCACTAATGCACAGTAATCAACCATATCAATTACTATAACTGAATGAAGCAAAGGGAAGAGCTGGGATATTGTGGGTTAGTTCTGAAGTGCTAGTAACTGGATGTGCTTGACTGGGTCTTGTCCCCTGGGGTCACATTTGAAGGTAGCAAGTAGGGGGCTACCTGATGCCCTGTGCCGGCACTCAAAACCATTTCTGAGGACCCGTGAGCAGAGCTGTAGTACCACTGATGCAAGAGATACTTTTCAAAGTCCTAAAACATAACCAGTAGCTGTGCTACTGTCTGCTTTCTGCCTGGGACAAGGATCCACTAGGCAAGTGTCCCAAGTGATACCAAGCCTGTTACTGTATATTTGTGTCCAGGATACTGGCCACTCTGTGTACAACAGAATTTTGTCCTTGCAAAATGACCGCAAAAAGCCCAAGCTGATTGCTCCTGGACATGCTGCACGCATCTGGTCACCACCATAGTCACAACACGACAAACACAGCTCTGAACCTATCACCAAAACAGCTGAGAGATCTCAGCCAACGAGACCAGAGAGAGGCTGCTGAAGGAGAGAGTCTGCCAAACTATCTGAGAATTGAGAAGTGTCTGAGCACAGAGCCCAGACATGTTCAGCCAGAATTATGCTCACAGATAGGTCACAGCTGCCAAAGTGGTAAAAACACTGTGCAGGAAACTCACAATGCCCTTGACTCTGTCCCAGGCTACTCACTTTTTGCATGCCCAGCTGGCAGGGTCCAACATAGAGCGGAGGAGGAGTCTCTGTGCTTGTTAGAGAAATATTGTCCTGACTAGGCAAGTCCATTTCCCGGATGACCTGAGGTTTCAGCTTCCCATAGCGCAGGCTGCAGTGGCGGAGGCTCTTTCTCTGCCATTTCTGAGTAGCATCACTGTCTTTGCTCACTCCAAACCAGTCTGCTGTGCCTCTGAAAGATGTCAGCATACAAGAGCAAAGAAACATTATGTTTGCTTGAACTACACACGTGAAAAGACAAAACCCCTGGTGGTCAATTCCAGCCCACTCCAATTCAAAGACAGGCAGAACTCTTCCCCACGAGCATCTTGCAGCCTGTCCTCAGCTGTTTTAGCAACCTGACAGATGCTGGCCAGAAATGTTCAACCATCAACAGCATTCTGTCTCAGAAGAAAAATTACAACAGAGATTTCACTGTGTGTAAAGGACAGTTTGTTCTGAGTTTTTTCTAAAAACAAAGAAAAAGAGATGGGGCAGAAATACAGAAAAGAACTTAGTGAAAGGTTTGGTTTTTTTCTTTAAAAACCAACTAATGAAAACACTTACCATCTTCAGGCCAGTTCTAGGTCCCCATTGTGGGATTGTACTGTTTTATGGTTCTGTAGCTTCTCCCAGGAGCCACCAGAATTCACTGTTCTCTCCCAGGCTCCCCCCACACTCCCAGGATACCCCCAACTTCTCCATCTCATGCTGCAGAATTTCTGTTCTCCTCAAAGGTAACATTAATGGCAAATGTTTGCTGTGGTACTCATCTCTGCTAAAGCAGACACACACAGTTCTAAGCTGCTGGTTGCAGAAGTAGGAGCGCAATGTTGCAACCATGAGGTAGGCTTGCTGCCAAGTGGCTGCTGTCACAGAAGAGCAGTGGATCAGAAGCAAAATTCCAAGGAAGGTGGACAGGGATCGGTGTAAGTCAGACTAACAACCTACTTCACATTACTGCAGGACAGCTGGTACCCTAAACCTACGAAGATCACTGCAGCCCTGCCAAGCCTTCCCTTCTCTGGTTAATCCTTCCAAAGATGACAAGCTGTGTCAGCCTACCGTTGTCTGGCCAGGTGTCGAAACCTGAAAGTCCTTCCAAGCCAAACCCAAAACCCCAGCCTGAGACCCCTGCTCAGGGGCAGGATTTCCAGCTGCTGAAAAGCAAGACCTCACACATCACAAAGGGAGTATTAAAACATACACTGAAGTAAAGGCTGGGTTAAATCTAGAATTAGGTCACACAGGGGAACCGCATCAGTGCACTGGAGACAGTAAACTAGTCCTGTGTTTTTCACCCTACCAAGCAAAAATACATCAACCAACAGGTGAGGGTGTCCTACCACCATGTAAAAAGATGTGAATTTGAAACCCACAGCCTTTCCAGCTAAAAATTCCAGATGCAAACCACCACGCGTTGCCCTCAGCCTTCCCCATTTCCCAATGATCCAGAACAGACCTTTCAGTAGGCGTGAGGTCACGTGGACCATTGCTAGGTCTCCCCTAACATCACTGATCCAAATGTCCCCAAATGCCTCCAGCAAGTCAACAGGGGCCAGACCTCAGAGACAGGTCTATGTGCATGTCTCAGAGCGCTGCTCTGCTCCCACAGACCCACATCTCATCAGAGCAATCTTCATCCCCATTCAGAACAGAAGGGCCTAGGGTCAGCACCTGGCCTGACAGATCCAAACCCAAGCCTATAGCACAGAGGTAGTGTTCCAGCTGCGCAGATGCACAGGGACAACACATACCACAAAGCAGTCTTACGACTCGGAGGGCTTCTCATAGACTGCCATAACCAATATTTCAACACCAAGGTGACCTTGGGTGACAAGCCTGTACATGGGGCCACTTATCAAAGGGAGAGGACTGAGGGTCATTTGTGCCCATATGAGCCTGCTGATAAATGGCCTGGTGCACCAACAGCAGCGCCTCAGAGCCCTCAAACCGTGCTCCTGCTAGCCTGGAAGGACAAGCACCACCACAGCTGTTTTGCACTGTGAGGACTACTCCTGAAATGCCTGAGACCACTACTGGTCCAGGGCAAAGAGCTGTCCTACTCTCTGATCACAGTCAAGATAGTCCAGGAGAGCCAACTACAGAGTTTAGGGTATCAGGAGCACCCCGGGAAGATGCTGAATGCCCCTATCCAACTGGGGAGCCTCATCACATCCTACAGGGAGCACTGTAACAAGGAATAAACCAACATCAGAGGTCAGCTGTAGCTCTTCTATCCTGCTCAGCTAACCAGTCCTGAAAGCACAAGACCAAACACAAGCAGACACCAAAGGTGGACACAGTGCCAGAATGGCATCTGGCCAAGGGTAGCAGTGAGGAAGGTAGGACAGGAATGGACTCCTGGGCATTAGGTCCAGTCCCTGCCATGCACAAAGTTGCACTGTCTGCCTGATTTACAAGTTGACTGAGCTCTAGTCCTGGGGTGGTGCTCGATGGGCCATTGTGCCCTGGACTCCCGGAGCAGCTCGTCTCCTTGGTGCTAAGTAAACGAAGACCTCCACCTCAAAAAGAAGACAGTCACATTTGGATTAGAAAAAGCCATGATGTCAACAGGGTAAGACAGGATGCTCTGTTCCATTCACCAGCTTCTGAGCCCCATTTGGACCAACATAACTAGCACCTGTTTGGTGCTGCTTCCTTTCCTTCCCCTTCTGCCCCAAGGAGGCTTTGGGGCCAACATATGCATATGCCACATGTTGCGTTGATGCTAGCAAAGGCAGGCTGCACTACGGTTGCCCTGGGGAGATATTCCAGCTACGGTGAACACTAGGAGGTTGACAGCTTGTTAGGAAAGGCAGGAGGGAGTGAGGCTGGTGGGTGGACAGCTTGTTAGTCCATGCTACTTATCGACAGCTGCCTACACATTTAGTAGGAGTGACAACTGGTTTTTGTTAGAAGCACACATGAACTTTCTCAATCCTGCCTGTTTGTAGGCCTCCTGGCCAGCCCTGGGAAGGCAATGTGGTCCCAGCAACAGCCAGAATCTGCGCAGTTCACAACAGCCCTTGCACACACATGCAGGAGTGGGTTTCACACAGTGCTACCAGTACCTGAAAAACGATCGGGGCAAGGACTGCCGCTTTCTCAGGGAACTCCTGCCCACCCGGTGCCCATGAACGGGCAAGGTCTGACTCCTCTGAAACCGTACCTGTCTGCTGCAAAGAAAAAAGAGCTGAAGGGAAGGAGCCTGCAGGCCTGTGGAGGGGAGCAGCGACCTGCATCCAACACGTCCTCATGTCCTTCCATAGCTCCATCGGCAGAAGTTGTGCCACACTGCACATGACAGTAGCCTCCAATCGAGAGCATGACCTAGGACAATCAACCAAACTCGAGCCACATAACATCGTCTTTGAACCCAGGAGGCTGCTGAACCCTTTTGGTGCATCTGCACCTCTGATGTACGTCTCCCATTGCTCTTGAAGACACCAGGGATACTGCAATCCCCCTCAATCCCCAGACCTCTGTGATCTGCTGCCTTCTACCCAGACGACCAGCTACAGATTCCACTGGCTGGCTTTGGACACCAGAGTGTGAAACCATGGAGGTATCAGCAGGACAAGATATGATCTGCTTAGATACAGGTGCCCTGGGCCCATTCTGGTAGACTCTGGCAGGATCTTGCCTGGTCCACTAGTCTATCTGTGCCACATCTGCTGCCTTGCATGGACATCTCAGACACCCTAGGACACTGGAAGTGGTGTTAGATGCCTATACTAGGGCACATGAACCACTCCTATGCCATGTTCTGGACCACACAAGCTCGACCTTAGGCTCACGCTTGATCTGCATCCTCCAAGCCCCAGGGAACAGGATGGTATGGAGTCCTGCTGCCAGAACAATTTCACATTATATGCATCGTGGAGGCTGTGTTAAGCAGAAAACCTGGCAGTCAGCATCCCTGGATTCACAAAACAAATCCCCAAGACACTTTTATGGATGCATGGTCTGCAATTCACCACTGCATACCTAGCTCTGCTAAACAGAGCAGGTTTTAGGCCTTTCCTTGGTACTTTCCAGTTCCCTGTCCTTGTTTCTGATCCACTTATTTCACGCTTTCGTTGCTAGTGTCATGTCACGTGTGCATCTCCTGCAGTTCTGCCCATTGGAAAGTCCTTCCCATTGCTGCACCTGCTCTCCTACCCACATCCCACACTGCTCTGTAGAAGTCACCTGCAAGCTGCAAGTCCTCCAGGAGGAAGAGACTTGGCAACCTCCTGTGCTGCACAACAACCTGCGTGAGCAACTCAGCACTGCAATATCATTGAACCCCCCCGCATACACGCTCTGAGCAGGAGACTCCCAAGACTTCCAAAACCATCTGTGCACCTCTGGGCCACTCCCTGTGGGACCCCATGTACTCCCAGGGTACAAAATGCCTACACAGTCCATTAAGCATGGGCAGAGACACAGCCACCAACCTGAGCCCAAGCACTTCCATTACAGCCTGGGGAGGCAAGAGGAAGACATGTCGGCATCTGTTGGTGCAACAGCCACATGCATCTGCCCACTGCCCCAGTGCTAGGCAGGACATTAGCATTTCCCTCAGTGTGATGAGCTTCACAACCACTGTCCAGCACTCCTTCCTTGCTCACTGTAGGTCCATATGCCTTGTCTGTCTTATAGCATAGTGGCACTAGGGGCAAATTTGTTCCCCCAGCACCAAAGTGGTTCACAGTTCCTCAACCTCTCCACCCTACACACAAGCTGCATGTTGTGAAGATCTCTAGGGGAGAAGGTTACCCTGACCCTCCTGCACAACACTTCTTGTCAGGGCCTCGGCAGCATCCTCCCAGGATATTCCCTCATCCTTGACACGCTCTTGCCTAATTGTCCTGACAAGGAGTGGGACAAGGGCACAGAGGTGAGAGAAGAGGCCCAGAAGCTGCCCATAGCCCTGAAAAGGGCAGACACTGCTTCATGGCTCAGCCCTCCCAACCTCACAAGAAGCAGAATCATAGAAAGCTGCTGCGGGAGGGCTTCACCACCAAGGCAGCTGGGGAATGTCTGAGGCAAAGGAAAATAGTGCATGGGAGGTCAGTCTCTCCCATAGCTGGAAAGTTGCTCCTTTGTGAGTGGGGAAAGCCTGGCTGGCTGAAAGTGCCCCTGACCTGTGGAGCTCCAGGGATACTCCTGGGACCCAGGCAGGCCTGACACACTGCCAGGGATACAAGCCAGGCATCTCAGGAGAGCAGCTGGAAGAGCCACTCCCTTTGGACAAAGCAGGATAAGCCTTTGCCACAGGGAGCGAAAGAGCATCCAGCTGTGAGGCCAGGTCTTAGAGACCCCTGGGTCGTGGGGACAAATGATAACCCTCTGTGCAGGTGTGGGGGACAGGACCAGAGCAGCCTCTCCCTACTCTCCATCACCCCCCATAGCCACCTCGAAGACCTGCCAATAAGCTAGTGCTAGGAGCCAAGCTGCTGAGAGCCCTGAACTGCTCAGGATAGGCTTCTGCCTCCCACAGCAATCATATGCTCTCAGATACCGCATCAAAGCAAGCCCAGTGCACCACATCATACAGTCTCAGCTAAACATCAGGGCTTGAGGCATCCTGTTACTCAGAAACAGCCAGCTCCCTGGGGCACAGGGGCAGTCAAAATTTGTCTCTAAGTGGCAAGAACCATTCATTGTCCTGATCACCACAACCTTCCTCCCAGGACCTGTCTCCTCACTTAGTAAAGACAGGCTATATAGCACCACTGGGCTTATATATTGGGGACCTATCTGCACCCACCCTCTTCCACAACCTCATCATAAATAACAAGGGAGACAACCTAATCCTGCTGTGATAGCATGCCACTTAAGTGCCAGGCAATGGAACAAGCAGAGGACCATAAATCCAGAAATAAAGGATGGTAATGGATGGCAGAATCCACTAAAGCAGGCTCCATGAACTCAGTGTCCCACCTCTTGATGGTCTGGGTAATTGAGGTCTGTCGTTGTAGCACCGGTCTCCTCACTTCGTTAGGCAGGGAGGGTACACGGGTGTTGTCAGCGGGCATGCTCACACTTCGCAGAAAGGCCTGACGTCTTGTTGGCTGTGAAGAAAAGGCAGTCATTGTTCTCAGAGTGGGAGTAAGTGTTCTCAGAGTGATGCTCTACAAGGCCAGCCAAGTTGCAAAACATTTAGTTAGCAATTCAACAGCCACCCAACACCCCAACCACAAGCTGGGTACGTGCAATTGGGCAGCAAAATCAGGCTAACAAGGACTGCGTTCATGTTAGCCAGGAATGGCTCTGCAGAACAGAACAGTTAGTATCAAGGATGCAGCATCTGCATGTTGTGGTGAGTCTCAGTTCAGACTGGCTCTAGCCTGGCCCATGGACTGATGTCCATTTGTAGATGGGGTATATTACATGAGTTCCTGCAACATATCCTCCTAGCTATTTTCTAGCCAGAAAGAACCCAGATCACACACTGCTAGACCACTCCACAAAGTGAAGAGAAGCACAGTAAGTGAGATTGGATTCATAAGTGACTCTGAATCTGCATTTAAAGCCTGTGAGAGTTGTGGGTAGGTCTGTGCTGTAGCTACTGCCTGGTGCTGGCCAAGCAAGCTGGGAAAGCCACATCGGCTTTGTTCATAGCCTAATTGTCTGGACACACTCAGATCTGAAAGCTCCTGGCATGCCTTGGCTGAATGTCACCTACCAAATATGACACAACTCACCAGGCTGTTCTCAGCTCACACAACTGCCTCTCCAGGGCTGCCCCAGATTAATTTCTCATCAGCTTGGCAGAGACATCATCTCCCATTTGTTAAATGCAGGCTAAGCAGACAGTTCCTCTCGCAAGGAAAGGTCTGATCAACTCTTTCTTTGGTCAGACACGGTCTCCACCTCAAGACTACTTGCTACTCCAGCCCCTCTAGCCCAGAAAGCTAATAATTTCCACTAATCTCAACATTTTTGTTATGTTTTATGTGAAAACAATGCATAGATACTCAGGTTATACAGCAAAGGAGCCCATTACGCACTCATCCTGACAGCCTCTGCTGTGCACACACCGGATCTCCAGAGAACATCACCTCTGCCAGCTTCCTTCATAAGTACAGAGTGTCTCTCCAGAAGGTGCCCAGCTGGATTTACAGAGTTCAGGTAAAAGAACATCCATCAAAGCCTTAAATAAGTGATTTGGAAGGTTTCAACCTGCACTGTTAAAACCCTGAATTGCACTTCTAATTCCTGCAGGCTGAACCCAGTCTTTCCTTCCACTTTCCTTCCAAGGGAAGACCAGGACCAAGATTTATCTGCCAGAAGCTGTCACATAACTGAAGTGCATTTTACTCCCTGGATCAAGGAATGGTAAAGAGACCAGTCTTTGCTATTCCAAGAACAACACTAGTTCCCTCTTAAGACAAACTTGTCCTCAACTCCCCTCCAGGGGAGCTGTAAAACCCTCCATTTCTCTGATAGCTCAACTGTTCTTTCACACAAGCAACTGAATCCAGGCACTGCATCCCACCCATGCAGCTGGGCAGTAAGAACCCTCCAGTTCTGCCTTTGGCGCAGGTAGTCTCTGTTCCTGCAGGAAGGTCACACAAGCAGCCACCAATCATCCTACCCAGGTCTCACCCGTACATGAGAGTTTTTGCCACGTTGTAGCAGAAATTCCTGTTGTTCTTCCTGTTCCCAGCAAAAATACAGATGTTTTAGTCTCATACTTTGCACGGTTCTTATTAATCTATCACCCCATCTCCAATTCACCACTCTTCAATGTTACTTATTTCTCATCCCATGTGATTTTCTTATGTTCCTCAAGCCGGTAACAGCTTTGTGTTGCCAGTAACTGTTCTGTCTCTGCTGTTATTGATGAGAGCCTGTCATTATCTTGACTATTCATAAGTCAAGACTCATTCCCTGCTCATTTCAGCATAAGCTCCAGCACTTCCAGGCCCTCATGCTTGTCTAGGAGCCCTTTACACCTCCAGTCCCCTTAATAAATGTTTGTTTGAATACCTCACTCCCATATCCCCCAGCCAGGACACTTTTCACAATCCCCACATCCAAACAGTCACATCCACTGATCTGAGCACATCAACAACCCACCCTCTTCCCTCCCACATCCCCTTCAAAGGGCAGTTAATTACTGATCATAAATTTACCCCATAGCTCTGCCCCTCCTCATGTGGTGTATTGGGTTTCTGTGGCAAGGTTTTGGTAGTGGGGGGGTTACAGGGGTGGCTTCTGTGAGAAGCTGCTGGAA
>JANZLQ010000064.1:3745548-3761327 GCA_026212715.1 Elanus axillaris | reverse complement strand
AGTGATAGAACGACTTGGTGGGCACCTGGCGTCCAGCCATGGTCAACCCATCACATGTGGCCTCATGACCTGCCATCACATGCTGCCTTTCTCTCAGCCAGGACTGCCAGAGAGCACAGGCACAGGCAGGTTCTCAGCGCAGTGGGGCTCTGCATGCCCCCTCCATGGCTCTGCAGACCCTCCCTCCTGCCCTCAGCCTCTGTACCTGCACAGGCTGGGGTTCTTCTGGCACCGACATGGGCACCGGGACTGGGATGTCCAGTTTTAACCATGGTGGCTTCTTCCGCTGTAAACTGCTTGTGCTGTCATGTCGTGCCTCCGACATCGTCCTACGTTGGTCCTCAGGCCTAGGAGAGGGAAAAAAATCAGTCAGGAGGGGGCCAGTCTCATCCCTGACACGTACATGCTGGCAGGGCCAAGCAGAGCACCCCCTTCCAGGCTGTGACTGATGGGACCCAAGCCCCATGTTGGACAACTTCCCAAAGTGCCTTGTGAGGGTTCTGGTGTCACAGCTTGTGTCCATGCTGGTCAGCCAGGATCAGGCACTCGGAGGACATGGGGCATTTCTAAGGCACACAAGACCTTGAGCCAGGTGCCAGAGACCACAGTCACAAGTTGTAGAGTTACCTCCCATTAAGATTTTTGCTGAGACTACTACGAGATCCATATACCTTAAGAACCAGTCATGAATTAAATCTTAATGAGATCTGGATCCCATCCAACCAGCTAAATGCAGTACCAAAAGCCACTGACCTCCCTCTAAAAACAGCTTGTGACTCACACAGGCACCCTTGCCCACCCAAAGCCAAGCACCACACTCTCCTACTTTACTACTTAGCAATTAGCAAGTGGACATTTCTCATTGCTGGTTCTAATCTCTTTTAGATATAGTAATTTTCTAGAAACAGAACATAGTACACAGAGTAATACAAGTATAGCATGAACATTAGAGAACTGGCACTAATCCTGAACTAAGAGTGGTTTTCATACATAAATAATAATGATATGGTATTTAAATAAAAACCGCTGTGTTACCAAAATGCTAAAGTAACCAGAGTGACTCACTGTCATCTTGCCAACTCTACTATACAGCAGCTTTCTCCTCCCGTTTAGGTTGCATGCCATAGGACAGGGACCCTGCAACTCTTTCAGGCTGGCAGAGCACCTACTTTACTGTGCAAACTCAGAGAAACAATTAAGAAAATAGATTTCATTGGAGGGAGATCAGCTGAGACACCTCCATAAGTACCTTCCAGTCTAAGTTATTCTAGAAGCCCACATTTCTTCCTCTCCTAGCACACACACAACCACAAGCTAGCAGTGGTAAGTATGTGTGCTGAATGGGAAAACAGATCCAATTCCCTCTCAGCTCCCTCCCTGCACAGTCCTAGGCCACAGGTCCCATAAGGCACCAAAATTTTAAAAATTTTAAAAAAATCAAAGAGCCCCAGCCTCTTCCCCACCATGGTGGACAGATGGAATAAGCATCCAGTTAATTTAGCAGGCACACATAATTTGAAAGAGAGTAGGAGAAAAGCTCTCCATTTGGATTAAAACTCAGTACACTCACAATGTTAACACAGTCAATTTATTTTAAATGCACAATGAGTTTATTATGCAAAGATTCTTCCTTGAGAGTGGCGAAGTCCTAGGACAGGACCAGAGGCAGAGGGACTTCCCTCCTAGAAGACATTTGGCACTCAATTAAACGAGGCCCTGAGCAGCCTGAATTACCCCTGCCTTGCACAGCAGCTGAGCCAGATGACCTGCAAAGGCCCCTCCCAACCTAAATTAGGGACTGGTTCTCTGAAACATGTGCTGCTTTTCACAACATTTCCACCATATTCCCACAGCTCACGGCAGCTGCTCTGGAAAGGAAGCTACCCAAACAGCAAGCTTATAATTGCAAAAGATACATGGCCAGTGGTGGGGGCGGGGGGGAATAGGTCAGCAAAAGTGAGTGGGAGATGATCTGGATTGGGTTAGAAGAGAATCTCATCTAAAATCAGCTGAAGACCAGCTGCTAGCTCAGTCACTCAAGCTGGGCTGGCTGCCAGGAACGCCATGCTCAGCTGAGCCAGAATGACAGAAAGGGAGGACTCAGCTGTAGGTGGATGAAGGTTGGGTTTCAGCAAATACCACAGGCCCCCAAAAGTCTGGGAATTCATGAGCTAGCCTGTACAGACATGTCCTTCATACATGCACCACAATCCTGTGTGCACAGACGCAGTGCTGTACATTACAGGGGCACAATTCCTTCCTTCCCTCCACCCCTAGCCGCAGGAATGACTAAATGCATCTGTTCTAACTTCCTATAAGATGAGAATAGTGAGAGTATTAGGGCAACTCCCACCTGCTCTTGGTAAGGGTAAATCACTACAAGACAGCTTTCAGACTTGCATACAGAATGGGTAAATTTGTCTTCATTGTGAGGTCAGAAAACAAAGCAGATTTCTCATACCTGAAATTTCAACTCCCTTGTGTAATGCAAAGAGGTCCAGCATTTACCCATGAGGATCATGAACACATACCTTCCTGAGATGCTCTAATCAGAGACCAGCCAAGAGTTACAGAGCCACCACTCTGGCATGACCAAACACAACCTATTTCACACATGCCCTTCGTGACACAACTCAAGAGCCTCTTTTCTGTGCCTTCAAGGGCAGATTTGGAGCCTCTGAACTAGCAATGCTTCTTTTTCCAGCATCTCTTCAATGAGGAAACATCACTCAACTTCCTTCCTGTCCACCTACAGAGCTGCCTTTGTGAGCAGGTGCTTTGGGTGTAAAGCATACAAACATGTAAGATTTGCTGCTTTATCAAACAGTGAGGCCAAGCCATGAAGGCAGTGAATGAATCACTTCTGTATTGCCCAAAAGCTGCTGCAACAACGCTGCACTCCAGGAAAGACTTTCCAATGAAATCTGTTTTCAGTCCCCCTTCCTAAATTGCCACGGACAGGGATGTCCATGTATCCATCACACTGGCTTCATTGCAACCCTTGCAGACTAGCGTTTGGGGATTTCCAGCAGCGTGCATACACATCACACATGAAGACAATAGAGCATGCACAATCATGGGGTCAAGCCCATGGCCTTACGAGTTGATAGAACTTTGTACTCTAGGCAAGAAGATCTCAAGATGAAATTCACATAGCTGACAGAGCAATGGACTGCTTTCTCCCAACTTCAGCAGTTAAAGAGTTCTTTAAATAGCAAAGCACCAAAATGCATATATAATTGTGTAAGTGCACTCAGTATTTAAAAACCAGGTGAGTTTCAAGGGTGACTGCAAACTGTCTGCAATTTCTTCTATCAGTTTGACCTTTTTTACTTACAAGAATGTTCATTTCCCAATAAAGGAGCACAGTGAAGGCAGAGCTGTTAGCATTCCCCAGTACATGTGGGCATATGGAGTGGCCAAGAACAAACCTTACAAAGACATAATATGAAACTTGCAGCACTTGCCCTAGCAAGGCCTGATTCTCTCTCTGCACACTGTGAATACATAGCCACAACCCAAGTCAGCCAACTGCCACTGACCCAGGGCACAGAAGAGACTGGGGTATGGACACAAGAGGCAGGTCTCCAGGAAGTTAACAGTGAGACTGAATGTGGATCCAGCTGTATACACAGATGTATAGACTAGTGTACGTAGATGTGCACTGGATGGCTGAACATAGTCTTTGCAAGGTAGTTAACACCCCTTATTACACCTGGTCCTCACTCAAAGTGCTGCAGTCACTGATTTCTGTCTCAGCACTGCACTAAAAGCACATGCTGAGTTTCACACTAACACCTTATGGGTTAGTGTTGCTGGATACAGTGTCCATGTATTTGTTCAGGCCAATAGGCTTTGTTTCAAAGTCGATGGCATTGACACATATTTCATTTGAGCAGTCCCATGTTCTCATCCCAGTTTCTCAGAACTGTCCTAACAAGTGTTTTCAAGAGGTCACCGACAGCAGCAGGATAGGAACATACACAGCTCAGCCATTTAAGGTCAGGCCAAGTGTCCATCTCAAGCCAATATCTCATTTCCAACAGAGGATGTACAGAGTACAGGATCACTCGACAGTCATATCTCCCTGGACAGAGCCATGGCATGTGCTATGAATAACTCAGAGGCTTCTTGTGCCAGAGATGTCTTTGCATTTAATGGGTCTGTATCCATCACCATATCCATTCCATGATTTTTCTTCCAGAATTTATCCAACTCATTTTTTAATCCAAGCAAACTTTTAGTATTTGTAACTGCACATGACAAAGAGTTCCACGGCTGAAACACGTGCTATGTGACAAGCCATGTTCTTCAGTTTGTCTCTAAACCTGTCACTTCCTGGGTTTACTTGATGCCCTGTAGTTCTTGGGCTAGAAGAGTGAACAGCTTTTCCCTATCCTCTTTCTCCATGCCAATCCTGACTCTACAGATCTCTTCCATGCCCTTCCTACTATCCTCTCTTCCCACAAACACAGCAGGATCCACATCCAGCTGCTCAGTCCTTGGACAGGAGCTGTTGCAGACCTCTCACCTGTGCTTGTGGTCCAGAAAATGCTCCACCAACCTAGACATCAGCTAAATATCTTCATCCTGGGTAAGTAGAAATGTTCATGCTTTCAAGTTTTTGTGAACTGTCATTGGGTCTGGATATTCAACTTTTGTAAACTGTCAGGATAGTGATTCCAACAAGTGGCATCAAGAGAGAAATCTCCATTATTACCAAAACCACCTAAGAGCCTTTGGAGACATGGGTAAGGAGACTGTCTGAAGAGACTGGAAAGAGGTGGAATGGCCCAATACCTGCCTGGACTTCCCAGTGCTGGCACAGTACCAGTCCTGATGCCACCACCTGCACTGCTCAGTCAGCTCAGAAGCTGTTCCCTCAGCATCACAAAACTGAGGTATCTGGAAATACAAACTCTTCTCCAACACACAGGCTGAACGCACATCATTTGTAAATCTAGCTTCTAACTGATCAGCTGTGTGTAGAACTGTGGTAGCAGCACAAAAATGATTAAAGTCTATTTCAATTAAAATAAACAAACAAAAGAAAAAATTTGTACATTGCAGATACCCTGGGAAAGTCATCTTCAAAAGCTCCATGCCAGAGCAAGGTCACAGTACCAGAACGGAAGCTAAATCCACTGTGCTGTGGGTCAGGCTAAGAAAGAGGGAGAGCACATTAAATTCCAAAGTTGGCACATGATCAAGAAAAGCTGCTTAGTGAAATCCACCAACCCAAAGAGAGAGGGGAAAGCCTTGTACAGAAGCCTCAGCATGCTCCTAAAACTGACAGGCATCTCAAATACATTCAGGGATTTGCACAGTCATTTCAAAGAACAGACCATCCTTCCATTTAAAGAGACAACTGAAGCTATGCCCATGTTGATTTTTTCTTCCAAAATTTCGATTTTATCAGCATTCTCATTTAAAATAAAGCGCTTTTTTTCCCAAAAAAACATTCCAAATGAAAAAAAAAAAACCAACTTCATTCAACTCTACCACACAAACACACATCACCTGCTTTTTCCAACACCACTGCTGCTTTCTAGCAGTGTGTGCATGCTCTTACAGACACCCCCAGGAAGTAATACAACCCCCGGGGCTATTCCACTGCAATCCAGTCACCACATCCCATGGTCAGCCTCCAGCTGTTTTCCTCCATTTTTCAAACCCCCATCACTGCAACAGCTGTATTTGCAGTGCCTGCTATGCAGAGTCCCAGGCAAGTCCTGCATACCTGAAGGGGTCTACCCATGCAGCTATTCTGGTTGAGGCATACCAGAAGGCGTGCAGGTGGAGAGGCAGCAAAGAAACTGGGATCCTAAACGTGTTCTCCAGACAGAGCAAGCCAGAGGAGACAGCAGGCTGCTGGCTGTGCCTCATTCTCCAGGAGGGTTTCTGCTGGCACAGCAGGGAAAATGCAGGAAGTCCAAGGAGAAGAGGAGCAGTGGGGTTTCAGTCTCATGGCTCCCAATAAAACCATCTAGCATGGATCAGACCCAACAAGTTACAAATAGTATCTCAAATACCAGGCGCAAGCCAGACCTTTAAAACAAGCCAGATGGAGGGACTGAGGGCAGGCAGGGACAGGGAAAGTGGAACAGGCCTGTGACCCTGCACTCTTGGGGAAAGCTGCTGAGGGCAGAGCAACACCCAGGCTTTGGTTGAGATCACCACCATGTCCCACCCCAAGAAACTTCCTTGGAAATGAAAAAAGGCCAGCAGCACTGCCCTGGCAGTGGCCCTGTGGAGGGCTCTCTCCTGCTTTCCTGACCCTCACTGCTGAGCTTGGAGGAGATGCTGTAAGGCTTTGCAGACACACAGGCTGCCAAGCAGAAGCTGGGGTCTGAGCAATCCAGGCACCTCTGAGCACAAGCCTGGCAGTGAGCTAGGCAGACACACTGCCCTTTTAGCCCTGCACAGCAGGGATCTGGCAGGACTACCATTCCCACACACTACCCACTGCCCCTCTCACTGCCCTCCGCTATGCACAAGCTCTACTTGAGTGCTGGTAGAGACTGATGCTGCCTACAACAGCCTGCGCCAAATCACACAGGCAACAGCTCCCCAAGGCCCTGCCTTACGCTTGCAAGCAAGCCAATCTGACAGCTGCTGCTGCCCTAAGAGCAGTCTTGCCTTATTCCAGTGAGCCACTTCAAGGTGTTTTATCAGCACAAAGCTAACCCTAGTAAATTATTTCCTATTGATCTGGCATCCTGAAGAGGCTCAGACAATTTCAGATAAGCTCTGTGCAACCTGAGAGGAAGGGTAGGACCAGCCTATTCAGTGATAGCTCAGCACAATAGCACCTTAGCTGCAACATCAAACTACAGCCCTAGCCTTTATCCCTTGCTTATGTGGAACAGTGTTCCTCCATCCCCAGCCTAGCAGACCACTGCACAGGGAACTGCATTTGCCCCCACCACCACGCATGCAGCATGCTGAGCACCTGCACTCTCCTCTGGATAGGGACCAGACAGGAGGGCTGGGGAATAGCTAACCTCTTCTTAAAAGACATAGCTTTCCTGCAGGCCAGTGTTGCACACTGGAAAGGCCTGTCCCTACCCAAACAGTCTTTGAAACTTTATGTTGAAGTGGAACGTGGAAGAAAAGGATCTGGGGTAGCAAAAGCCTTTATGCTGGCGCCAATGGAACAAAGACCTTCACCTTGTAGAGTATGAATTAAAAAGCACACAATCTTCCTCCTGGAAGTTTTCTTTTCAGCCAGTGCTCTAGAAAGAGCTAGAACAGGAGTTACACGCTTGAGCAGGTGGCCATAAAAGCAGCATGCAAGTAGACCATGGAAAAGCAGCACACAAGCGCCACCACAATGCTGTGCCATCAGGAACCCACCACGGTGGGGTGAGTGCTACAGGGAAGGTCTTTAACTTCTGTGGCTACCCAAGCAACCAAGGCAGCACTGAAGGATCTCACCACAAACCACTTAATTTAATTAGCCAAGAAATACCAGTGGTAACTTCTTGGCTTAGAAGAGGCCAGGCAGACCCCTAGACAAGAAATGGGAAACTACATAGAAAAAAAGGAAGGATCTGGATTTCATGCAAAGCCTTGTAGAATGATACTAGTACACAAGGGACACACCAAGAGTGCAAAGCTTCAACTGGGACTCACTGAACTCCGAGAAGGTTCAGCTATATACAGAGGCACAGGGTTTTAAATAAAGGTAATAAAAACATTTGCCAGTGAAGTCTGAACATATCCCATGATCAGGACAGCAGATCTGGTGTCCCTTTGAGCAACTGATTTTCCTGATATTCAGAAAAAGATGTGGGTCGTGATGGAAATCAACCATAAATGAGCTCCTACTGGAACACCAGCATTAAAAGATTTCAAAGCAGCTTCACACAGGACCTGAAGGATATCCAGGTCTGGTGCCCTCATATAGAAGACAGGAAAAACAGGGAGCTCAAAAAACTCTTCCGATTCTTGTTAGTCCCCAGATCTGTAGTTCACCTTCTCCAAATACAGGTTAAAAGATGACCCCCAAATGCAACCTGCAAACACTCACACAGGCAACAGACTCTGATCTTCAAGGTCCTTTTGTTGCAGCACACAAAAGGCAGAACAGTAACAAGAACAGAGAAGCCAATACTCGAAATTCAAGCTATACACAGAAGTCACGGACACTTAAAAGAGATGCAAACCAACAGAAAAAGCGCGCCCCTGGCCCTCTGCATTGCCCTCCACCTTGTGCTGGCACGAGCATCCCCGCAGCTGTTGGGCGATCCACACTGGGAACCGACCCACATTAGCTCAGCAAAGAAAATGGTTTGTTCCAGCCCAAGCTCCTTCCTTGATCCAAGTCACCACATGGCTCCACAAACATTTGTGCCAGCAGAAGGAAAGGGGAAGAAGCAGGAACAAAAAGAGCAGCTGGAGCCAGACAACTGAACTGCTTCTCAAGGCAACACAGTTTAAAGCTATCATGAAAACACAGCCAAAAACTCACACTTGTAGCACTGTGAGAAGCTAACAATTATCATAAGGGAGGTGGGTTCTGCACCTCTTGAGGCTTAAATAATCTTCTGAGAAGCACTCTCAGTGCAGGTGTTGAGTGCAGCAGGAATAAAATACTACTATATCACCAGAGGCAGAGTGAACTTTTGGTGGGGTCATTAAATGGGAAAACATCAAAACCATCCACAGATTTCTCTACAGCTGACAGCCAAGCCTCACATATAGGCAGCTTCCATAGAAGAGTTCCCAAGGGATGAGTTTCCCCTGCCCACCTATGGCCTGTGGCACCCACAAAGCAACTAGGTGGAAGAGAGCCAAGTAGAGCAGACTGGGCAGAGGGGCTGCCTTTTCCACCTCCTAAGCACGTGTAACCCAGATGACAGAAGCAGGTTCATAACACTATCCAACATGCCTGTGCACGGCCCAGGTGATGAGCAATCAACATCCAACTCCACCTTCTAAAGTAAACCCAATACAGAGCCATCTACAACCTACCTAGATACCAGCAAGGGGGACAGTCTGAGGATAAAACATAACCAGCAAAGAGGGGGGAGCAGTGGAAAACGTTTTGGAGTACTTTAGCATCTTCATCCTCTCTGTGTTTCTCCATGAACACACCCTGCAGCTTTGCACAGAGAATACTGGCCTGCCACCACATGCAATAGCCACATTTCCAGCACCCACATCCTAGACTCTGGTCATAGCACATCACTTGTAGGCTACATTTGGGCATGGACTGATGATGATACCTGCTAATAGCTCCAGTGACAGCATGTGAAACATAGGGTGTGAGAAGTCAGCACTAACCAGCACTCCCATTCCCTAGGGAAGCCAGTAGAGTCAGCACAGCCTGGTCCTCAGAAGGAGCTGGTTTACACCTAGACATCTCTTACCAGCTACCAGATGGCTGATGCGTGTCAGCATGCCTATGCAGAAAGCCAGGATACTACCGCTGGTCCAGTGCCACAGTGAACATAGCCAGAACGGATAACAAGTATAATCACATTAACAACTCCAATATTAACAATTGCAGCTATAAACAACTGACTGCCAGCACTGGAAGTGTACCCAGAGAAAGGATCCTCTACGGAAGCCTTGTTCTTGCACCCTATTCAAAGGTAACCACAGTTGCTTGTTGGGTTAGCAGTGCCAATGCGGAGCTGGCAGAGCCCTTTGTTTGCTCTAGGGTCCCCAGCAGCCCCAAAGCACAGTTGTCTCAGTACTCTGCCTGGGTCTACACATTCTTCAGCTCCTCATTAACAAAGAAGCAGGCAAAAGTGGTAACAAACTATTTTAGTACACGTTTAACTCACTGCAACAATTCAATAGGGCTCCCGAAGACCCTGTTCCGGATTTATTTTCATTACTAGTAAAACAGATGCACTGTAAACTACTGGCTGATCCACGAGTACCATGGACACAGCCATTGCCTCAATTTTACAGCAAGGTAAGATTCACAAAAATGCCTTTGTCAGTATAGCCATGACCCCTCATTAGAAAACAAAAGACAAAACCAACAAAATCCTAACACTGCATTTTAACAAAGATACAATTTTTCATTTAAATTCTGCACTTGTAAGGTTTTTTCCTATCAGCTCTCATATTCATCACAAGTACCGTAAGGGTTCGTGATGCAAGGAAAGCTAAGAACACAGCAGTGGTATGACTCTCAAGACAGCAGTAAACACTGGCTCTGGTTGCTTTTGGAATAGCTGCTGCCTATGCAGCCACCTCAAGAGCAATTTTCTTAGTAAATTAATGCCTCTCAGCAATTACAACATTGTTCATTTAGAAAATATGACATCAATAAACAACTGATGGAAAGGCAACTGCCAAAACTAGCAACCTCCCCTAAAAAGATCACAATACCTCAAACCAAAAATTACGTTAGACCAAAAGCCACCCAACCTCTATGGCAAAGATTCTCAGTACTAAAAGCAGCTAAGAATCACTGTTTGTTGTGCTAAATAAAAATGCCTCACTGGCAAATGAGATCAAAATTGCTGCAAATGACAACATTTCCTATGGAAAGTTATATAAAACCACGCTGAATAGCAATCTAAAGAAATCTTAGAGGAAATAACAAAAATAAACTTTGGAGCCACCAGAAGACAGACTTTATATTCAGGAAGGATGGAAGCCACAGCATCTGAGCCATTCAGGCCACCTTTCTTTGCATGTTCCTTTGAAATTCAGAACATCCTCACTCACCATCACACACCTGCTTTATCCAACATGACCACAGTTCTGTTCACCTGGATATAAGTGAGAGAGCAAGCCTGCATCCACCAGCAATGCCCACAGCAAAGAGGCCCAATGGAGATCCTTCAAAGGAATAACTAAATAGCCAAGGACTCAGAGCAAAGCTGGTTCAGCTGGAGCTGCTCTTCCTAAGCATTAGCTGATTTAGCCAGGGAAATAGTAGAGCCAGCCTGCCACTCTGATGCTCTAGTTTCTACTCTTGCTAGTGCTCGACAGCTGGCCACACACCATCTCCTATTTTGTCTAATTGGAAAGCAGTTGCAGGAAGAGCTTATCTTGCTCTGCAGGTCTGTGTACACATGTGCACATTATGTGTGCCCAATGCACCAAATCATTTATAACAAAAATAGAAATAATCAAAACTCTAACTTTGTTTTAGCAAAAAAAATTAAATATCTAAGTGAACTATACTTCAATCTGAGCGAACATGCCATTCTCTCTCACTGTTCTCCCTGAAATTACAGAGCTCAAGCAGCAGAGAAAAGGAAGATACACTCACTTTTTGGCAAAACAACTCGCAGCCTGCTATCTTCTACAGTTCACTTTAAAGCACTGGGCTTTGAATTCAAGCAACAGAGAAACATACCTCCCATGTGCTGATTGCTACAGGGCAGTAACTCCTGAAATACAGAAGCTGTATTTGTCAACCCAGCCACCTGAGTCCTCAAGATTTTAAAATTCAACCTGTTACAACTTTCACTTAGTCAAAGCCAAGTAAGTGCCAGACCTGTAGAACAGTAAAAGCAGTGTCCTGCACAGCTTCAAGATGACTTCATACAGATTGTTCCCTTTTAAAGAAACAAAACCTTCAAAGCAGGGATTGCTGCTAACCAGCAAAGCAAGGGGCTGTCTCTCAGCAAAGTGGAAACAGGAAGGGGAGGAGGTGGCAAAGGTAGGCTTTCCAGAAAAGGCAAGATCAGGCATGTCTTGATATCTCTTCTCCCCCTGGGAAGGCTGTACTGTGCCAGGGAAGTATTTTGCAATGATACTTCTTAGTTCACTGAGAAGAAATTGCATTTCCTTTAATAACCACTGTGATTCAGAGATGCTCTGATTCCTAAAGCAAGGTCTGTTTATTGCTAAAGGCCCCAGAATTTGAGAATGTATCCACTGCTCAGGTCTATATTGCAACTGTTCTAACATTTCTATGGTGCGTAAAAAGTAGCTTTAATTATATTTGAAACAAAAAGTTTATCTACGTAGTTGAAGAGTGTACCCAAAGGAAATTTCAGCAAGAGCAAGCCTTATGTCAATCTGACACTTGCTGTTTCTGCAGCAAACAGAGCACACAACCAATGAAATTTGCACTCTATGGCTTTAGGAGATTTAACAGTTAGGGTTAACATGAAGAATAACCTCTCCGCCTTCACCAAGCAGCAAACAGCCACTGTTTGTTATTCAAAAGGATTTGACCATAGTTTGGATAATTTGTTCAAAAACTCAGCTACTAATTTGCTCATTGTGGCATCATCCCAACAAACATTAAAAAAAAAAAAACCACTTCCTCATTCCTACAGGAGCATGGACTTGTTTCAAGCATGAGAGACATGATCTTAAGTGGGCTTCAACAGCAGCTAAATGAGCAGGACCAAGAAAAGCAGCAAGCAGCCGGAAACCCCTGAAGTTCAGCTAAGACATAACAGGCAGTCTCAACAGACAGTTTCCACCACTCCTTGTGGAAACCTCACTCTCTCAGGGCTACCCCTAGACCTTCCCAATGGCACAGTCAAGCCTGCCTGTAAAAACAGAGTCTGGCAGCAAGCCTTGCCCACCCTGCACTGTGTTGGAGTGAGGGTCTCTACAACTCTGTGCAAGCAGGCCTGGATGGCAAGAGCACACATCACACACCAAATCAGTCTGGGGTTCTTCAAGGACACAGAAACAGAGCTGCCACCATGACCATGGGAAATACTAATAGATCCATTTCTTTCCAAGGTTAAATCTTGCCTGTTGCCTCCCTAATCTCTTTGGATTAATAGCTGCAGGGCTAGGATTTTCCCTTCTAAATATTTTTCTGTTACTTGCATGGTAGGTGCTGACCTCGAGGGGAGTCACTGGACACTAGTGAAGTAAGCAACAGGTCCTGATGTCCATTCAGTTCAAATGGTTCATCTGCTAGTTCTGAACAAGGCACAAAATAAAACAAAAAAGACCAAAAAAATAAACCCAAAGCCAAAACAACAACCACAAAGCCAAAATAACCCCCACCACTGGGGAGGCAACTACCTACATGACCCTGGACACCAGGGCTTCCCCTCCTCTGAAGAAAGAAACCATCTTCACTCTCCAGCAACACTGGGATATTTTACCTATGACCCAGACACAAGTCCCACTACATTCAGGTTGCAGCACCCACAGTGCACATTGAGACATTGTCACACTCTCAGCAGAGAGGATGCAACACAGCCCTCTGAGCAGGCAGGCAATACATACATTCTGTGGGTTACTTAAAACTTCAGCAGGTACACACGCAGCAGCAGGAAGGCAACCTTACAATAACAGTGTGAGATCTGCACACTTCATGTCTGTTTCATTCCAACTAGATGATGATAAAGTTAGACTTGGAGCCCAGCACTTCTTCAGCTGAAAAGGAAACTAATCTATGTCTGAGCTCAGGGAAAATGTTAAGGAAGGAGCCCATCCTCGAGTTTTAAGTATTTCTACTGAAATGGTCATATACTGGTGACAGGCAGATGGCTGCGGAAACAGCAATTAATAGATGTGTTGTGTTGGGTCACAATTAATGCTGGAACCTCCAAGAAGGACACATAGTAGTCTCCACAGAATGCCAAAGCCTCCAAAGGTAACTAAGGAAGAAAGGCAGCAACCACAAGGGAAGAATCTTATCAAAGACTGTTCAGCTGGATAAAAGCTCTAGAGATACAGATAGAGAAACATCAGAATCTTCAGCTCACAGCCAGTCCCATTCAGCAAGCAGCATCCCCAGTAGCACACAGGGTGCTCTCCCAGCCTTTTTGCTGAATGGACTGAATGGAAAGGGAAAACAACGCAGGACTCCTGGTCATGTTGCCCATCCCAGGCACTTCAGCACTAACCAGGCTGTGTTTGCACTGCAGAGAGATCCGACACACTGAATGGAATCAAATCTTTACTAATTATAGCTGAGCATGTGGGCTCTGTGCCCAGAATAAACTGTCCTATCATGCCACACTCAGCAGACCCTGCCTCGTTCAGGGGAACATGCTTGGACTTGCTGGCTACTCTCAGGGGCTGGATTCCAGAGGAACAGGACTGATGACCCCAAAAGGAATTCCTATTCCTGCCTCGAGACCTTGCTCAGCTGCAGGCCTGTTGCAGTCCCCACCACAAAAGTGAAATGAGCCATCTGCTAAGTCCAGTGACGAGGTGCTGGCCAACTCTGAGGGATGTAACTCCTGACTGGGGTGACACATCAGGGCCATGCGGTCTCAGCACCAAGTGCTGAGAAGGACGAGTTTACTGGAGAAGAGATGTGTGCTCTGCTCTGCAGGAGAGCAGCGCCCTCCACATCCAAAGCTCGTCACCCTGGCTGAAGCCTACACAGCACAGAGCAAGACATTCCTGAGATCAGGGCCAGCCCATGGCTTTCCCCAGAACTTGAAAAGCCAGTTTGTAGGCAGATCTCTTGCAAGTGTATTGCTAAAAAAAAAAAAAAAGGCCTGTCATGGGAAGTCCCAGAGCAGAACTAGTTTTGTGGGAGTTGCTTTTACGCTGCACAGCATTAACCTCTTTTCGTGGGAATGCACAGAAGCACGCACACTGCTGACACATGACCACACATGAGAGCCACTGCCTTCTGGGGGCTCAGGACCAATGAGCACAGAGACCATAACAAAACTGTTCTAACACCACCTCTTGGGACGCTGCAGCGCAGGAATGGTGCAGAGTCCCCCCAAGCCCACACACAGACAGTGCAGACCTGGGCTGCCCAGCAGTAGCCACGAGGATCTAGGGACACAAGAGGGACTATAGCTGTTATCAGAGCAACAGAGGGTTAAAAAAAAAAAAAAAACAGAGCACCTTTCAAGCACACAAGGCCTTCTGTAAAGTCCTTTTAACAATCAAAATTTGAAGGAAGTTTCTGAAAGTTCACCTGTTTCTTCCAACTATAACAACCAATTAACACAAGTTATCACCTCCTCCGGCAAACCCTGCACCACCAAGATAGAAGAGCTGGAGAGCAACATATATCCACGCACTGGAGTGGAGATCCAATTCTCCTTCCTTCCAAGAGTCTGCTCCCCAGCTTGTCCCAACTGTGCCCTTTTTAGCCCTGTGGTCACAGCACAAAGGCAGCTACTTGTCTGCTGCTCTATCTTCGTTACTGCAGTCAACACCCTGTGCTCCTTCCTTGTCCCATGCTTCATTCAGAAGTGCCTTTGGCTTTGTTGCCTTGTCCCTTCCCGTTACGTGTGACTATTTTTTCCTTTACTGCAGAATGCACAGCTTTCTTCCCAGAGGAAATTAGCAGCCATGGGGACAAAAACAGGAAGAAAGGAAACAACTTCCTGCTCATTCTGAGACCCAGCCTGGAGACATCCCTGACCAACACTGTGCACCCCACCACAAAGCCAACCTGCAAGAGAATCAGCAGCCAGAACCGAGTCATGCACAAGGACAAGCACAGGACAAAACTCATTTGTGCTGCGGCTCACCACTCCCGAGTTACACGAGAGAAAAGCACAAGTTAAAATATGCACAGGGGCACTTTGGCACAGCAGGGCTAGCTCTGTGTGTGTGTGTGTGTGCGCTACAGGGGGAAAGGACAGGTCGCTCTGAGGAGCCCGAAAGGACTCAGTACTGAGGCTGCAACCCTGCAAAAGCCTTACTCCGGCTCACGCTGGGCTGCTGTGATCCCCTGCTTTGTGCCAGCAGTGTACAGCATGCAAAGTCAGTTCAGGGACTTGATCCGGAGGAAAACTAACCTTTACATGTAAAAGGCAGTATGTTTTCCACCAGATCACCTCACAAAAGTGGCTGCCAAAACACCGGTGCCAGCATCAGTGAGCAGGGAGATGCAGAGACAGGAGCTGTGA
>JANZLQ010000064.1:3708708-3744901 GCA_026212715.1 Elanus axillaris | reverse complement strand
GGGGTCCGCACTCACCGTGAAGGCGGGTGAAGCGCAGCGACTAGTCGCCGCTCGGGTCGGGCCGCCCCCCAGTGCGGCTTAAGGGACCGGCGCCGCCGAGCTCGGCCCGCTTAGGGCGCGGAGACTCCTCCCCCGTGCCAGGGGCCGGCCGGCCGGGCACGCCATTCACAGCCGAGGCATGCAAATGGGAGACGGGAACCGAGCCGGGTTCGGCGGCGTGAGTCCCGCCGGGGAGCTGCCAGCGCCCGGGGCCGCGGGACGACGCATCCCGCCGCGCCGCCGCCCTGACTCACGGTGTAGGAATGCGCCGCGCCGGGCGGAAGCCACCGGCCCGCCCGCGGCCCCCGCAGCGCGGCCCCCGTGGCCCCGGCCTAGATATTCCCCCCCCCCCCGCGCCTCACCCGCCATGGTTTTGGGGTCCGCCTCAGGGGTGGGCATCGCCCTTTCAGGCGTGCAGCCGCCGAATCCCCCGCCGAGCTGTAGTGACAATGTTTATCAACTCCAGGTCCCGTTAGCCCCGGGCCCGCGGGTTGCTCCCGCGGCTGCTGGAAGCCCTGCTTCCCCTGGAGCGCCCAGCTCCGATAGCAGTGGTGCCCGGGGGGGAAGCTGGGGTGAACCCCTAGTGGGGAGTCCCGGGGCCGGGAGACCTTCTCTGCACTGCCGGCAGGCAAGCTGAGCGGTGGGGACGGGCACCCCTGAGCTGCCAGGCCCCGGCCCGGCCTTCCCCGGCCCCGCTGCCACCCACGCAGAGCCCTCACCACTGAGTCTCTGGCAGGGGCTGCATGCACAGCTAACGCTTGGCTGGGTTACTCCCAGTCCCCTCACTCTTTCTTGCTGTTTCACTGTCCTTTACCTGCTTCTTGCCTCATTCCCCCTGCCCCGGGCTTAATCCTGTGTTTCCCATCACGTTCTTCACACCTCCTCCAGCCATGTGGTTAGCATATCATCCCTTCCCAAAGCTGTTTCTTTCCTCCCAGCTTAAACATTTTCCCCTTCTGGATGGCATCCTCCCACCTCGATTGCTCAGCTGTCCTCGCCTTTGTCCTGGGATTGGCGCCGAAGATTTCTCCATCCGTCCTCTCTGGAGCATCGGTCAGCATGTATTGCTCATGCAGAGGTTTGCTAGAGCTCCAGCAAGGCCTGCAGCATGCACATGCCTCTTCAGCAGGTCCCCAACCCACAGCTGCAGATGCTTTTAATATTAGTAATAACTGGGGAGACGCATATTGCTTGCCATCTTACTGCATCTTCCCTGCCGACCTGTGCACAAGAGCAATTGAGCCGAGCCGGAGAGCTGCTGTTGCAGGGGCCAGCGCTCCCTGCGAAGGGTGAGCTCATCGGTACCACACCCACCCCTGCTCGAGCCCACGCACAGTAACAGCAGCCACGCTTCATAGGCAGCCCCCCAGAGAGACCTGCTAACTACATTGCATCTCGTTAGCTAATGAGCAAACACAGATCAGCCTCTGCTAGTCCTGGCTGAGGTGGAGACCAAATTGCACACAGAACCCTGACCATCCGCAAAGCTTAACAAGCACAAATTATTTTCAGATGTTTCTACCACATAAACAAGGAAAGGAAGTGTCCAGTAATGTAACAGAGCAAAGCTGAATTTGCAGGGCCCTTCAGCATCTTCCCCAGAGGAATGCTCTGGAGCCAGAGTGTGACTCTGACACACCACTGTTCTTTCTTAGCCTCCTGCCAACAGTGCGTGCATTTTGCAAGAAAAACGAAGCTGTCACTGAAATATGATTTTTTGCTCCTGTATAACACTCTTGCAGATAGCACCGCTAACCTCATCCCACAAGCTCTTGTTCCCCAGTGCTTCCCAGCCTAGCCCCCCTGGGGTCTGTGGGGTGGAATTCTTTCACCCAACTGCAGGCATCTGCACTTAGTCAGTTAAAATCTACCCCCTTGGTCAGGAACACACACTCTCCTCGCTCCCATCGCCACCCAGTGTTTCTCTTTCAGTGCACTGAGTCCTATCAGCCTAAAATACATGGAAAAGGGTGACTTAAGGCCAGCTTCTGACTGTTGTTCTCTCGAGCACAAGCTGGTGCATAACAACAGTTTGGTGTTGAGGAGCCACCAATCCTGGTCCAGAGGAGGTCATCCAGCCCAACACCCTTGTTTGTTTTCTCTACCATGAATGCTTGCCGGGAGTACTTCTGTTTGAAACCTGGCCTCTGAGGACCAGCTGAAGGAGAGCTCTCTTCTGGTGCTTGTTATATTTAACATGAACATGTGATTACATTAATTTGCTTCATTCTTCTCTGCTGGAAACTGCAATTTCCTCCCTTCTGCTTGAAACCCATGAGAAACTGTGATCTTGCCACAAGACATGGTTAAGAACCAACGAAATAGATATCCATCAGCATGTGAAGTGCAGCATTTTACTGCTGCAGCTTGCTTAAACTGCTCCTTCAAAGCCAGGTGAGCTACACACCTGCCACCTTACAGCCAGCACTGGTGGGTCTGCACCGGCCAGGAGTGGTGCAGAATGGCCCATGGGTACTTCTAATGCTTGTTCAATACCTCGTCTTTATCAGCACCCTACAGTTCTTCCTCCTGCATGCACATTTGTATGCAGTACTCCTTGGAGCACTGATCCTATGTCATCAAGTATTAAATTGGGTTGCAGTGTATATTGATTATACATCCAAGTAGGCAAATGGTGGTGTTGGCATGTGCTTATGGCTATCACTGGACACATGGCACCAGGGAGCCATGCAATGCTCCAAGCCAGGGCAGACCCTTTTCCCTTACCTTCTTACAGCCTGCGTGCATTGCCTAACAGTTATGTAAGGACAGCTCGGACACACCAGGAGTACAGAGGTCTATTTTTATCTGGATCGCTGGTTATCTGGACAGATGATTTGATTTTGACCTGCTTTGTTCAGGGTTTAGGCCAAGAAAGCATCCTAGTATCCGGCAAGCACAGTGGAGAGTATCAGATTGCAGCCTTCGAGGGGAAAGCAGAGCTCCCCTTGCCTTCTGGAAATACACGGGCTTTTCAGTGCCTCCTGTGGTTACATGAAACAGCGGCACAGCCCTGGCAGCTGTCCTAGCAAACAGGGAAGAGGTCCAGAAAGGCCTGGGATTTCTTCTGGGGAGAATTAATAACACAGAAACCCAAGCGAAGTCTCACAGAGTTTCAAACGCAGGTGGCCTGGCCAGGAGCCAGAGAGGCAACTGCCAGGAGTGAGATGACAGGGAATTCCCTTGGGGAATGCATTTCCAGGGTGGATGGAGATGCCCTGCATCCCCTCATTGGGGAACAAACCAGGTTCCTGGGTGCCAGCAGCAGGTCAGGTTTTCATCCCCAGCTGCGGGGGGGGGTGNNNNGGTGGTGGATCCTGTGGCCAGGAGAAGTGGGGTTAGTACTGTGGGATCTGTTCACCAGAGCTGCTACAGAAATTGTCTCCTCTTCTTCCTTGTTACCCTGCAGCTCCTGCATGTGCAGCTGGCATTAGTGCTTTCTGCCCAACCTCAGGCCAGGAAGAGCAGTGCCAGCTGCTCTGAGCACCAAACCCCAGCAGTGCCCTTTCTCTGGTGCGATGGGTGCTAACGGCCCATCAATCTGGATTGTTGGTGCAAAATGCTTGGAGTCCAGATGCCTCCTCTCTAGATTGGATGCCAAGCTGAGAATGCCTCTGGCCTGCAAAAAAAATATTGACACTGTTTGGAGTGCAAATGAAATACCTCTTGCTTTCAGAAAAATGTCTACTAACAATCAGCTATGTTGCAACTTGAATTTCTTACAATCCACTCAATTTACATTAAGTTCGAAAACCTGACACTAGGCAGAAAGTCTTTTGAAGCCTCTGTCACCCTCAGGCACCAGCAGACAGTGCAGATATTATTATGCGGGATCACATAGTGGCAAGGAGGGGGACAGAGGTGACTTCAGCCTAGCAATGTCATGCACCTGGTCAGGCGCTGGATGTGCTGTGGCCTGAGCTGGCAGCAGGCCTGCCTGGCTGCACACAGAGCAGGGGTGGGGTGTTAAGCCAGGACTGAAAGCCCAGGGAAGATGCACAAAAATAAAACCAAGCGGCACCATCCTAGTCCATAGCTTATTCAGCCCAGACCAGGATGGATAATTCACTTCACAAGCGTGTTCAGCAAGTCCATGTAGGGCTAGGGACCAAAACCAGGAGACAAGGTGGGAGAGGCGTCAAAATCCTGAGGATCTGGGAAGGCAGTGGTACCCCAGAGCGCTCACAGCCACAGGAGCTGCTGCCCAGCAGAGCACAAGGAAATCACATCAAAACTCAACCCCTTCATCTTCTGCCCAGATTAATTGCAATTGATCATTCCTAGCTCTAGCCACAGGGAATGTGTGTGTCTGCAGTGCCAGGAGGAGGTGGAGGAGTGAAAATAACATAAAACTAGGGTTTCATGGCCAGCCCTTACAGAAGTATTTATCTCCAACTGTATTTCACCCAGAAAATCCATTTGGATCAAAATGGCAATTTTAATTTTGGTCAACCCATTGGGGGAATTGAGAAAAAAAAAGGAAAAAAAGCATGTGTAAAAAAGGTTATTATTTCCAAAATACTTAGGAAATGTCACTTGGCAAAACAACTTCCTTCTCCCGTGTTTACTCCAACAAAAAAATGGAGCTTTTAACATATCTATATAACACATACATATATGTATGTTTCATATGGAAGGAATAAAAATGTCATGGAAGAAGAAAGATGAAACTACCAAAATATCTCTTATGTAGCCTGAAATACTCTTATCATTTTCTAATCCACTATTGGCAAGAGATGAAATAATATTGCTTCAGAATTTCAAAACTAGACAGATTTACTTCCAAGAGACACATGAGGACTCCTATAAAACAGTTGAATACAGACTGTAGTTGCCAAGTGTGTGATCAAACCTTGCTATCAGAATGCAGGCATGGAAGAGGCTGAATTCAAATTGTGCAAATTACCTTTTAGTTGGTGATTCATAATTCTGGGGTGCCTGAGTTTTGAACAGTGACTTTCTTTTAAACGTCCAACTTCTGCTAATGGGGAATGGATGCCAGAAGGGAAAGATGAGCCACAAGGAGTGTGAGCTCTGTGGCCGATAGTTGAATGTCATGGTGGTATTTCGGGTCCTTGCTTGCCCCCCTGCCGGGGCCACTTAGCAGCCATTAGTGTCACACTTGCTCCCAGTACTAATAGTTACTCATATTGATGAAGAAGAGGTGCACAGGAGGTAGGAACACAACACATCAGCTTGACAGATGCCAAAGATGTCCCCAAAGCACTGCAGGAAAGGACATCAGGTGGACAAGAAAGGTTTGGTAGCCTGCAGCCAGTAAGTGCACCCCTCCAGGCTAGCCCAGGTGACTTCTAACCTGCTGCCGGGGACAAGCCTTGAAGGAGAACATTCAAAACTGGAAATAATGAGTGATCTAGTTCAGTTCAGAAAGGAGAACATCATGGAAAAGGACTCAAACCCAGCATTAGCCACAATGAAGTTCACCATCTCGTAAGTTCCCATATTAACTAAAAGGGAATTGAATTTAAAAAAAAAAGATTTCCAGTTCAGTTACTCACAAATGAACTGAAGGAGTTCATAAAACAGCTGAGGAATTTTGGTTGCTCTGTCGGAAGTAAACTACATTTTTGAAGAAAGAGCAGAGATATGCTATCTTGATGTAAAAATATCTGTAATTGGAGAAAAAATAATTCAGTTATGGACAACAACCTTGTAAAGAACTTGCTCAGCTAAAATAACAGTGCTTTGTGTAAATCCAGTAAATCTGTACACAAATCTTAAAGAATAGTTTTGGCATAGGTAAGTAAAAGCCAAAGTAAGAGGCTGAAATTTCAAAGTAAAATCCACTCTTCCTATTTCAGTAATACAGATCCACTCTCCAGCAACGAATAATGTAATCATGTCATTCTGTAGTTAGTTAGACTTAAGGAACAATAATATTTAATGTGAAAACTATTCCAAACAATCTAATTTCATGGGTTCTGGTCTAAACTTTATAGGTCTCCCTGCGCCGCCTGGTAAATGGGAAAAGGTATGGCTGGAAAGGTGGCTCCTCTTCCCTGTCTGTCACTGCTTTGCTGGTTTGGTCATCCTGCACTTTCCTGTTTTTTCAGGTTGAAACAGGAGTCAAGAAAGAGGAGGGGGTTACCAGTTTCCAAAGGTTTTATGAGCTCTGTCTCTGGCATGTCTAGAGTGTGGCCTTGCCATTGAGTTTTGAGGATGGAGGTCCCACCACCTCTCTGGGTCCTGTCCCAGGGCTGTGCCACTCTCACAGGGAAGAGCCTCGTCTTTGTGTACAGCCAGTTGTTTCCCTTGTCACTGCTATGGCCTCCTGCCCTTGCAGGGTCCATGTAGCCCCCATACAAGGTGGGCTTCAATTCCCTCCACCTCATCTTGCAGGGTGAGCAAAGCAGCTCTCAGACTCTCCTCCCCAGCCCCAGCCATCCCAGTGGCCCTCCACTGGGCTCTCCAGTTTCTCTGCCTCTCCCCTCCACTGAGGATCCCAAGCAGGATGCCACGATGCATGTGCACTGAAACACTGCTGCTACGCTAACAGGAACAAAAGGGTTATTTGTAATTAGACCCCATCAACAGTGAGCCTACAAACATCTGTCAAAATGCACTGAGCTGTAAAGACTACCCATTTTCCAGCAGACTTTTTGGTGCAGGAACTAAAGAAGCTGCAGCTGACCTTAAATGAGGAAGTGCTGGTGGAGCTGTCTGTCTTTCCAGACCTTCTGTAGGACATGGTATAAAGAGGAAGGTGCCAGTAAAGTTTTTAACCAATACTCCGTTTATGCTTGTCATAAGATGCCAAACCAGGAGAAGGCAAAAAAGGAATGAAACCCAAGAAGAAAGCAACTGTTAATTGACTCCCACCCAAGACCCCTGCATGTATTACATTTTATTACAAGCGTTTCTTACAAAAAGTCTACACTTGGAGCAAATGATCCCAGTGGGGCAATATGGTTTAGCGCTAGCTAATCTACAAATATCTGCCTTGCTTGTTTTTCCTTTTTCCTGGCATGTGAAGCATTTTGAAATCATCTGGAGCTTCCTACTGCTTCAGGACTTGTGAGGTCCCAAAGCCAGTCATTCAGAAAACTCCTAAGTCACTCTTTGGAAAACTTTTGAGTATATGCGTGACCAAGCTGTCCTCTCAGTGCCTCGGCTAAGGCAGACTGTCTGCCCCAGAGACCTGCTCCTCTTTCACTGCATGTGACAATTGCACCACTGAATATGGTCAAAGCTTCAACTAGACAGAAAGCAGAAGGCCATCCTCCCAAAGGATTTGATAAAACAGAGTGTGTCTTCATTCCAGATTGCTACAAAGCCCCTGGATTTCAAGTTGTCCACAAAGGAAAGATCTGTACAAAATATCTAAGCCTTTCCAAAAAAAAAACCCACAAATGTTTGGACACAGTCCATTTTTAATGTAATGTACAGAAACTTCTCAAAAACTGGGTGGGGAATTGTTTCAGAAAAGGGTAAAACCTTTCAAACTGCTTGCTTCCAAAACCCCTCGGAGCCCTGTGAAGGAGATGGACAGATGTTTTGCTGGAGTCTCAGCGAAATCACCGCAGGGTGTGTGTGATCATCCGGGAAAGGGCAGACCTGGAGCTTCACTGCCCCAGTCCGATTCCTCCTGGAGCAGATGGGCTGCAGCGAGAGGGACCAGCTGGACAGGCTCATCGCTGGGCTGTGCAGCTTCCCTGAAGTGAGGTCTCTCCTGCACTCCAACATCCACGGTTTGGATTGCAGCACTCAGTGCCAGCAAGAGAAAGAAGCTGCTCACTGTCTCGTTCCTATTCTTCCCTGAATAAAGCCTCGCAGGAAAGGGAAGGGATCATTCCATTTCTTAAAGGGCAGCTGACTCCCCTCTAAATGGCCACATTCTTGTCCTTCTCGCAGAGTGCAGCTGGTGCCAAACTTGGTCACAAAGGCGTATTCACAGCTTTTTCCTTCCTACACATTCAGGAGTTGAAAGCCAGTTTGGTACAAACTCCCCAAAATGACTTATTCAGCAACTGCTTGCCAGCTTCCTGTTTGCAGAGTGTTAGGTCTGGAGCTGGGGCACAAGCCCCAATACCATGCATGCTGCCATTGGGAGACCCTGCTTTTCTGGCAGTCCCTGAGCCTGGCAGCGTATCAACCATTACTGATGGGGCTTGGTTTGGGCAAAGACCCCATCACCAGCCTGGCCTTTTCACCTCTGCATTTGGCTTCATCACCAAATTTGCTTTTTCTCGAGGTTGCTGTTCCCTGGGACATGTTCCAGCTGTAATGAAGATCTTTTCCCTAGTAAATAATTCCTGCTTTCTCCAAAGGAATGGAGCAAATACTCAGCCTCAAGCTACTGAGCACTGAGGGCAGCCAGCTCCCACCCTTGCCAACAGCCATGGAAGCAATTATCCTCCCTGGGATCAAGAGACTCAATGTCTTGTCTAAAAACCTACAGGAAGACATTGGGGGAACAGGAACAAAGCTGCCCTTCAGCTCTTAGGTTCATTTATAGCAGGGAAATCAGGCAAAATGGACAAACTTTGCTCAACACAATGCCACCTTCATACTGGCACCTGCAGATCTTTCCTGGTATGCTCTCAGTTCCATCATGATTTGAAATGTAGGAAAGAGCAGGGCATAGCACTGTCCAGGTGCTTTTCAGCTGGGACCTGAACTCCCAGGAGTGTTTTGGAGTGGCAAGGTGTCCCTGCCGAGGACATCATACATTTACCGAGGAGAAGAAACCCCTGGGTCCGTGCAAGCTCACAGAAAAACCAGTGTCTGCTGTGAGTGGGCCAGTGGTGGCTCCTGGTTGCAGGGGGAGGTGATCAGGATGTTTTCTCAAGGCCAGCCTTTGGTTATGTGGTTTCTTCACCATCTGTGGCTTCAGGGTGACTGCCAGCAGTATGGTTTCTCCTCTCAGCCTCCTACATGGCCTTTTGCCGGAAAACACCCATGTAGTGTCTACAATCCCTGCAGCCACGCTTGCTGCTCAGCTCACAGGGAGGAACCAAGAACATCTTTGTGCCCATGATGTCTCCAGTAAAATTATTTGCCTTGATAAGACTCAGCCTTCCCAAGAACATGCCACAACCTATGGGGAAGGATCTCTGTGCTAATGGATATAGGCATATTTCTTCCACCATCATTTCAACTCAAGCGTTGTAACTGAGCAAGCTGAGTCCTCATGGCCTTTCCCACCAGGCTGGTGGTACGAGACAGCAGGATTTCACTCCAGCAGCCCCATGCTCTTTCACAGTTGCACACACCACACTGGTAGGCTCAGACTGTCCTCAGCTGGAATTATTTAATCAGCAGGATGCTGATATGCTGACCACCAAAGCTGTCTAATGACTGCACAGATGATCATTTCTGGCAGGTCAGTGGTAAATGAGCTCAGATGTAGTTTCCTCACAGTAAGAAGATCCTTTCTGTTCACTGAGCCTTTGCTCTTTCAGCTGTGGCTATTTGTACATGAGAAACAGTGTTCACACCTGACCGTGGCTGCAGGCCATAAACATTGCCTTATTGCAGTAGCAATAGTGGCAGAGGAGCCTGGGGCTGCGGCCACCTGTGCTGGGCAACCCCACACTGGCCACGGGAGTGGGACAGCCACCTGACTGCATGGTTGCATCATGCTCTGCCATGGTGCACTCCTGAGACGAGGGTCAGAAATGCCTCTGGCAGGAGCAGGAAGTATTGCGGAGGGTGGATTAGGGCAGGGATGTGGAAGGATTTGACAGCTCAGACACCAGACACCAGAGACGAAGGACATGGGTGCTGCAGGCAGGGAGCCGAGGCATGTCAGCGTTCAAATCTCCTGGACCAGGCCTCCCACCCCAGGAGAGGGGAGCCATCCCAACCTTGTTAGGTTGAAAAGTGTGGATCACTCCTTTCTGGAAATGACCCTATCTCCACCATCATCCTTTCCATGTGGTTGCCATAGAGTGAACAAATGTTTTTGTGCCTTTACTGAGTTGAGGTTTAGATCTAGCTGCAACTGGAGTTGATTAGCAAAGGTGACTCAATATCTTGCTCGGCAGATCGACAGGGTAATGCTCCAAGTTCCAGGTCTGCACACATCCTTTGGGCTCACTGCATGAGCCCCACTGGCATTCAAACAGTGGCATGGCTGGGACGTGCAGGAGGGATTCCAAGCAACTGGGACAGAGCTCCTTGACCAGACACATCTCCAGCATACACCCGCTCTTCAGCCTGGGTGCTGAGCTGAGACTCACCTTCAGCATCTTACATGCTGATCATATATAACCCCCTGGCTCATATACAGGCTGTGCTATGCACGGAGACTGCTGGTGCTGATTCTAAATGGACATTTAAAAGGAAAAAAGCCTTTGGTAGTGTAAATTCTCAGCAGTCCCCAGAAGGATCAAACCCAAATGTTTAAATCTCTCCAGGAGAAGCATCTGAAGGACAGGAGGGTGCCAGCACAGCACTGGGCATACTGGGGACCAGCAAAGACAGAGAGACTGCAGCATCCAGTGCTGCTGACTCAGATTCAGTGATCACAAAATCTAATATAATTTTGTTGCACATCATCACACCAAAGGAGCCAGCATGGTAGGTGAGCGGTGTTGCAAGTGAGGCCAGTTTTCCCCATTAAGTGCTGTATTCTTACAGCCACTGATTCAGCTAAAAGGATGTTCCGCCCTGGGGCTGGGCAATTACAAATTTAGCAGCTAGAGTTTTATGTCCATAAATATCTTTGTGGTAACCTTTCTCACTGCATCTGGGAAGAGCCCAAACAGGAAATCTCAGGTAGAAATGGGAAACAAAACCTCATAATTTGAGTCATCAATCATATGGTAAAGTTAGGAGAGGAGTTAGCCTGAGTACAAAGGAGCTTGTCTCTGGCAGGGCTTCTAGAAATAGAAGCAGCAATTTCTTCTGGTTTCCTGGAAATCTTGTATTTGAGCTTGCTCTTAATTTTCCTGCTGGAAAAGGAATAAAATCTGACCTACTTTTGAGCAAAAGAGCCATTGGGGTCCGACTCCCAAAATAGGCCTGGACATAGATGCTTCCTTGGTGCCTGCAGAAGCTCGTTGTTTGATGCAATGAGATAATGCTTCTCTGGGAGAATTTCAAACAAAGAGTTTCTGTAACTGAGGCTTCAAATAAAATTATCTGCCTTGTTGTTTAGGGCTAAAGAGTCCATCTTAATATTGAAAGGCAGTTGTGTTTTCTGTCTAGAGCTTGAGTTTTGTCATCAATTTTAAAAAAGCATGACCCTGGTGACCAAACCGATGAGGAGCCACTGCTCAAAGTGAAGTCAGACTCTGAAATCAGCCCTCACAAACAGTTATTTTTCTGGCTTTTTGAAAGTAACTCTTTTCAGATGTGCGATTGGGAATTTGCCAGGCTGCTCCAGATATTTCCCCAGAGGTCCAGATGGTACCAGAAGACATGGAAAATAAAATATGTCATTCTTAAATAAGATTATTGACACTCTGCCTTGCCGTAAAGTACTCTCATTGTATTAGTGTAGTTTGGCTGCATGGCCCATAGGTCCTTTGCAAACAGGGTGTTGTGCTACACAGGAGGGACTCATGTTGGATTGCATGTGCTGTGGAGTTGAACACAGCCAGGTGCCCAAGCAGTCCAGTCTCACTGGAGGAGATGACATTCATCTTCTAAACCAGCACTGTGATTTTCTTTAGCTGTAACAGCTGAAGCACAGTTAGAATAAAAATCCCATCAGCCACATAAGCAAACAGTGAGCCCCTGCCTCAGCCTCTCAGCAGGGTAATCCTGAGAGCTGCCCTGTGGACAAAAATGCTTGAAATCTGCTGTCCACTTTGGCTGAGGAATTCCAGGGAAGTGGATTTAGAAAAAAATTGCCATTCAGTTTCTCAATGAGGACCAGATTTTCAAGAAGTCCTACTGAAAGGAAATTCCAACACATTTGGAAACTAAGTTTGGAAAACAGAAATATTTCCATCCGTTTGGGGGAGGGAGGCAATACATGTCCCACACAGAGCACTATCCCCAGCACAGCTCTGAGCACCGGAGGGTTCACGATGCACCTGGAGGACAGGGGGGCCTGGCCAGCTGAGGACACCTCCCAGTGCCGGGGGGGGAACATGGAGGAGATATCCAAATGACTTCCCAGTAACTTTGTAGCATTCACCTCACAGTTTTGTTCATATATCTCCTTTAGACTTGAACAACAAAATTAAACAAGACCAAGCTCTGGAGAGCAATTGCTCAGTGCATCTGGGCAAAGCCATGGTAAGCCTGGCTTGGCAGGTTTTGAGAGGAAAAGCTAAGCCACTCCCCAGCTTCCCCAACTTCTCCAACAAAATGTTCCCAGAGCCCCTCAGGATACAGACACAGGGTTTAACAGGACTTCAGGAGCCACATGTGAAGCAGGGAGCTGCCCAGCAGCGCCCATTGGGACCTCTTAGACTTCATCACCTGTACTGGAGCTCCCCAGATGCTGTTTGGGTATTGTGGGAGGGCCTGGACTGCTCTCCAGCTGCCGGAGCGGGCAGAGCCAAGGCCCTGACTCATGTCCCTCTGCGGAATGGAGCTGGGATGGTGGGCAGCCTAAAGATCACTGCTGGCCCTCACCCCCCGTGCCCTGCTAGACCCCAGGAATGTTTCATGGGATAATGATAGCCCCATGGAATCTGACTGCCTGCCAGACTCCTGCACGCTGCTGCCCGCAAAATACTATTTCTGGCACCATCACCAGCCTAAACCTCAAACTGTAATGCTGCAGCTGGAGTCTGCCCGATTCCCAGAAACTCCAGCAATGGATGAGGCAGGGAATTTTTCTCACACACCCACACAGGAATCTGGAAAAGGAAAAGCTAAATACAAATACTATTGGTGGTGGTCACCTAAGCATCCAGCCTGGAGAAGCTGCCATCTCCTGAGATGTGAAATGCTCTCAAGGCTTTTCTCAGGAGCTTCCTCCTGGCCTCTCTGGTCGCGGCCTCTCCCCAACTGATGGAGGTCTAGGTCGACTCATGTTGGTGGAGAAGGGACTGTCACTGAGCTGAAATGTCCTGCTGTGTTGCGAGGAGAACAACTCATTGTGAAAATGAGGAATCTGAGTTTCTCCAAGGATGATTCTAATTAGACACTGGCTATTTTTACTCCATATCATATGTTGGAAATACAACTTTAAAACCATACTGGGGCAGCCAAGTTAAATACTGTAATAACCTTGAAAATAGGGTCAGAAAATTTAATGGCTAACAACAACATTTTCAGCAATAACACTAAACCAGAGGGACTAACTGCCATGCTTCTTGGCACAAGCTGAACACCAGGAGAGTCAGGGTTGAACCTCCAACCCCTGACAGAAACTCATGGCTGAGTCCATCAGCAGGAGCACTATCATAGCCACTACGAACGATGGGTAGCTGAAGTCACTCAGATAAACACTGTAAAATCCTAGAAACAAATTACATTTGCAACAGCTTCTATATTCATGAATATTGCTACAGCACGTCTCATAAATTTTCCAGCAAACCAGTGATTACGCCTAAAGGGAAGGAGGCCAGTGGCTTAGTGCCCAGAGTAGCCTGGGAATCCTGGGCTCCCTCACAACTTGCGCTGGGACCAGGAAGCAGCAGTACTGAGTCCTGCCTGACCACAGTCCCACAGTGCCATGATGCTGGGCAGCTCAGCAAGCCCAGGAGAGCCATGGGCCTGCAAGCATCCAACACAGGTGGGCTTGATTGAGGTTTATTTTTCCTAGGCCATGCAGTGAGACCCTGTACCAGACAGAACCCTGCTGCCCAAACTACATCCTCACGCTCAGAAGCTGAAGTTTGGCAAAGGCTCTGGGGAAAAAATCCCTTCTTGTTCCCAAAATATCACAAATCTACACTGGGCTAGTCTGGCAGACCTCCAATTATGTGAGCACAGATTTGGAAGGACTGGGGTTAAACTTAGCCCTAAATGTACGCAGAGTTTAGAGCCTGTTTTACAGCTGTAGAACTGCTCAGTTTAAATCCTGTGCACCATCCCCCAAGGCCTTTATGCTGCCCTCCACCCTGCCCCTTTTCATGTGGGGGCCTGGTCCTCCCCAGGGAGCACAGAGATGCTCTCTCCCTGCAGTCAGCTGAGCGATGGCACCACACCAGCTGAAGACCTGCATCCAATTTGTGATGTTAGATTAATTTTCTGGACAGAGCAGCAGGTATGTGCACTTTCTGCTCCCCCAGAGTCCCCCCAGGACAGCTCACTGGCACTGGGGAGCCTTTGCACCCAGGTTTCCAGTGCAGCTTGGGCAGAGAGGCTCCTTGAGAAAGCCCCTGGAGATGTCTAGCTGCAAAACCCCACAGCAGTGAGCTTACAGGGCCCCATTCATTTCACCAGGGTAAAACTTCCTTCACCTTGAGCACAGCTCTTTGCAGAAAACTGGGAATTTAAAAAAATATTTAGTCCAGACAAGTCATTCACACTTGTGCAGGGTAACACTCTCTTTCAAGGCAAGTGACAGGTTTTGATCTCAGGGCTATATGAGAGATGATTGTACAGCCGTTTGGCCTGCGGTACACATTTTCCATACACCTTTTAGTAAATATCTGCTAGCTAATCCAAGAGCACACCTGGAAAGTCCCCAGCCTTGGCCTGCTGTGTGCACATTTCATAGGGGGTCTCTGCCATAAGGGATTTTCCCGCACACATCTAGAGTGAGGACCAAGCAATTTTGACAGCACTAGGATCATTAAAGGCAAAGTTTGGAGCTTGGGGGGGGTGTGGGGTGGTGATATTTTGCTTAGTTTCCTGTGGTCTGCAAATGCAGTGCCTCTTTGGTATCTGCCCTGAGCTTTGGAAACACCAGTCTCGCTGACATAAGCTGGGTAAAATGCTGCTCAGCAGACAGTTTTTTTAATCCCCCAGGTTTTTGGCTACTGTAGCCCACTATGCCAGTGCCAGTGGCTCATTTCTTTCTCATTGTGGAGCATCTCCATATCCCAGGTCTGTGGGTGCAATCCCATGTCACTGCTCCCACACCCCTCTCTATCAGTGTCCTCCCCTTTCTCCATAGCTCTGAAACTCCCTTCACCTTCCTGCCAGCAGTCCCAAAAATAGTTTAACCTCTTTGCATTTTCAGAGGCCATCCGGGCTTGAAACCCATTGTGGGGACAGTCTCCTGGCAGTAGAGACCCAGGTGCCAAAGTCAGAGGATGAAGGTAGACCCTGGCAGCACCTTGCTGTGCCACGGGAAATGATGCTTCTCAAATGAGGCCATGGGAGCATGCTGGCATGGGAGCTTAGCTTCTCTTGTTCCTGATCACACTGAATCCCGGGTATATACATTATCCCAAAATAGTGGGATCAGCCACATGCATGGTCTTCTCCTGGGAAAGGGCAGACAAACAGCACACTGCAGGATAACAGGGCAGGACAGAGAAGTTACTCACAGAAGCATTTCCCTTCTCATGATCATCAGTTTATCTTTGATTAGAACAGGATATTTTTTTTTAACTTTAATTAGTCAGCCTGGGAAAATAGTATGGCATATCTTCTAACTGTCCAGCTAACTGCTTGTTGAAAGCATACATGAGGGCTCATCTAATCCATAGAAATTGCTCCAGACAGACAGCCCTGACACCAAAAATGTATTATACAACATTTAATTTCTAACTCTCTTAGTCAAAAAAAATAAACTCAATTCCAGTAGGAACCGGCTTGTAATGAATTTAGCAATCCCTGTGTGAAGTGTGTAAATAGCATGTGTAAATAACACCTTAGCTATTTGGCTGTAGGTCACTGTAGCAAACATATCAAACTATTGTGCTTCCCCTACAAACCTGTCATCGCACACACCACCCCAGCTGGCAAATCCTCTGCCTTTTTTTTTTCCTCCCCAGATTTTTCAGTCTCCAGTTTGAAGCCGACATCTGGAGAAGTGATGTTGCAGAAATGCTACACATGAGCAAGCCAAATATGGGATATGCTACAGAAATTAAAATGTAGTAACAGGACAAAATTGATGAACTTTCAGATGCAAGTCAATAAGTGATACAGTGCCAGTCAATAGTTTAATAATGCAAAAACAGGTGAGAAACCTTGTTATCCTGAGGGGACCCCCAGGAAAGATGTGACATCTGGCCAGACAGAGTTTCTGAAAAAAAGGCACTCTCTGAAATCTGACTCCCCGCAGCTAGTTAACATCTCTCCAGTGCCCCTCTCTGCTTGTTACTCCCACATCCTTGTTAAGCCACCCCAGTCCTCTCCCGTCTTTTCATCCTTTGTAGCCATTTCTGTCAAGACAAAAGTACATCTGAAATACCTTCTCCATGGTATTTTGGTGTGTTGGCCATCTCAAGAGATGACACTGCAGGCAAAGTGGCTTATCGAGGGGCATGGTGGATGGAGGTTTTATCTGTGGGTCTTTCAGCATCTGTCTCACAAGCTGGACAAAAAGCAGAAAGGCACAGAAGGTAGGAAGACCTCCTTTAAGGAACAGGTTTATAAAGAAAGGCTTTGAGGTCCAATGTGGGCAGAAAGAGCAGATTTTCTGTGCATTTCTTTGTAAGATGTCTGCACATCTTGCAGGCGAAAGGCCTGCAAATTTGTGTGCTTTGATTTAGGAAAAGTGGTGATTGTGTCTGACAGCAGCAATGGACTTCTTGATCCTTAAGTCATACAAAAACCTTACTGAAGGATTTTGGTGGAACAGAAGCTCTTGAGGTCTCCAGTCCAACCTCCTGCTTGAAGCAGGGCTGGCTGCAAAGCTAAGGCAAGTTGATCAGTGCCTTGCCCAGTTAAGTTCTGAAAAATCTCCAAGGACAGAGGTCCCACCTTTCTGGGTACTGTCTGCTGCTTGGGACCCAGAGTTTCCCTTGCTACTACCTCTGGCTTCCTGTCCTTACAAGGTCTTCATAACCCCCATGAGCAGCACAAGGTGCGATTTGTACTGGTTGGTGTACTGTGCAGAAAAGCAGAGAGAAAAGTGAAACAAATATGTTGGCTGCATTAAGGCAGTCTTCAAAATTATTTTTTTCTCTGTAGACATGCAGAGGAATTCTCCAGCAGCTCAGACCAAAAAAGAAAACCCCAAACCCCAACAGTGGTCATTTTATTTACACAAGGAGGAATGCAGGAATTCTGACTTACTCCATAGTATCTTTGGTTACCCTGTATCACTACAAATTTGTTGAGTAGAACTGGCTAAGCCACAATCCCACTGAAGACACAATTGCAAGTTTTAATTGAAGTAATTACTGCAGCCCACCAAATGTGGCAAGACACAGCTCCCGCTGCACTTTCAGAAATATGTCAGCAGAGAGAAAACAGAGGTAAGTAGGAAAAAGCAATGAGCTAAGCAAATGTGATAAATTTTCAGGAAGTAGGAAGAAATAAATTGGGAGCTTAGCTATTTTGAAAGTAATTCCTATTTTTTTCAGTGAATATTTATATTGGCTCTGTGTTCTTATCTTTACAGTCAAAATTCTGTTTCTCACCACGTGATGATGTATTTTAACACGAGGCCAGAAGGGATCCATACTCTGACCAAAGCAACGTTGACGTGCACATTGTACACACATAACTTGCCTTCAGTAAGGCTGCCTGGAGAAGGGCAAGAAAGTTTCAGATCATTGCAACCAGATGTGGTGTCTGTCTCAACCAGCTCCTAGACTAAAAAGTGAAATAAGCCTCTGACAGGCAGCAATTCACAGTAGGGGAAAGGGGTTCCTACTTGGAAAGAGAGCACAGTTTGCAGTCCCCTATAGGAATGTATATATTCTACTATGGGAGTACAAACCACTCCTGATTTCAGTTCTTGCATGTCCTCTTTGGCCACCCATGACAGTAGAAAGGCAAGCAAATGGGGCAGAGCTAGATTTAGTAGTGCTAGTTAAATCAGCTTCTTCATGTCTACCCTAACCAGTGGTTAGGGTAGACGTGCTCTAGGGGATTGCTGTTTTCAGTGTAATCATCCCCAAACTGTACAGGAATGACAGGAGGTATTGCCTTAGCAATAGCACGGCTTGGCAGACAAGGTGTCTTGGATTTAATCTTGGTTATCTAGCCAAGGTAATTTGAAAGTTGGTTGCAGAGAGGCTTGCAGGTCCTGGAAGAGCTGGAGCCCAGTCACCATCTTTGCCCAATTTCAGGAGCCATTGCTCAGCAGAGATGATTCCTTAAGCACTTGATTTACCTTCAAAGCCTGTTAAAAACCACTTGCATAGAGATCCAGCTTATACTGCCAAAAAGTGTTCCTAGCTGGTTTGGAGGAATTACTACCTCAGCAGAGTAAGATCCCTTAGCAAAGGTACTAATTTTTCATTATTAATTAAATCTATACTGGGGGTTTCCCAACATCATTTTATTGGTCAGGGTATGATTTTTTTTCAGTTTCTTTCTTTTTTTTTTTTTTACATTCCTAAAGTAAGAGCTGCAGCAAAGCTGCAACACAGACTTGTCTTGACTGAAGCAGCGGGTAAGGACTGAGATGTAAAAAATGACTGAGCACTGCAGAAAGCATTAGTGATTTACATGCAAAAGCAAACTTTATCTATACTGTATTTATGCCCCCAGACTGTTTTTTTTCCCTGGGAATATCTGAGTTCCCATCTCTTCAAAAGAAGGAGCTTGTTTTCAGTGGCAGTTCTTGGAACTGGAACACTAAGTCCGATGCCAACTGAAAAATTGACATGCAGAGGGTGCACCCCACTGCTTTCTAGTTACTTGAATTCTCACCCCAGAGCTCAGGCTGCCTGTGTTTTTCTGAGAAACCTGCAGCAGCAAATAATACTTCAAACCTCACGGATTTTTCTGAAGACACATTTTTAAATGGAACCTCGGAGAGAAAGTGGAGATCCTTCATGTTTAAGTTGCTCTTTGAGCAGTGGAACAAAGTATAGTTTCCTAGGCTCCTGTGTCCCCTTTCCCTTCCTTTCCACGATAACCTCTGTCTCATCTTGTCCTCCTGAGAACCTTGTAATGCTGCCAGCTCCCCTATTCTGCCCCACCCCCCCATACACCATCTACCTCCTGTGTCCCATAAGCAGCATGCACTGGCTGGCCAGTACATCTGTGCTGATCACCTAGAACACTTCAAACAGTGTAGGGAATTGCTGAGCACTTTCTTATTTCTTTTTGTAAGGAGGGACATGATTCCAGAACTTTCCTCTCTACCCAGAAACCAGGGTTTATAAAATCTACAGGAACTCAGCCTGCAGATTCAAAAGGGACGGAGATAGATAGACAGTGTGAGTGCATAAATTTCCTTACCCTGGGAAAGAAGGTTAAAAGGTAAACATAACAGCAATTTAAGTTACAGCGACTAAACTTGACATGCAGATGCCAAGAGAGGGGGTCCCTGTCTCTTGTTCTGGCTTGTCAGCCCTAAGATGAGCCTCTCTCTTGCAGCATTTATAATCATTCTTTTAATCTGTGAGGACAAGCAAAATGGAGTTACAAATCACTAGGAATATAATTAACTTGCAGTGAATGCAGAGCTAATCTTTTTGGTGCCAGCACTGTTACACAGGCAGTAAAGCCTTTCCCAGACTGGGTCCTACAGGCCAACAGTTCTGGTCAATGATTATCCCTTGCAAAAAACTTATGACATACTCCCTCCAGTCACCTGTTTACATCCCAAATGTTCTCAAGTTCTGCTATTTCAAGCTTAACTCTTGTGACCTTAGTCAATGACATTCAATCCAAGCCTTCTTACCATATCCTGCAAGGCAAACAACTTCAGGTCAGTTTTAGTAACCAGTGCTATGTCACGCCTGTGGTCAATGACTCTAAATATGCCCACGCCCATATGCTTCCTAAATTTGGATGTCTGTGACAGCAAACAACAGTGTCTGGGTGGGCAGTCCTGTTTCACCGAAGAAAATTTGGGGCATTTTTGCTCTTTGAACATTTTCTTTCACCTTCTGAGCATTGCCTGGATGAATTTAAATTTATTAGAAGAGATCAGCTAAACAGGAGAAGCAAAACAATTGTGACTCCTGCAGAATGTCTGTAAGGGCTGTATGAGTCAGATAACAGATACAGTGAGCAGAAGATATCTACCTCCATCAGCAGCCAATTGCAAAAAGCTCACAGACAGTATAAAAACAGGTCAAGTATACAGTCATATTTCTCCTAAATACTCCACCAGACCCAGTGGTTTGTGGCTCAGGGACTTCCTGAGTTAGAAATGGTCTGTCTGTCTGTGTTTAATAGCCTGGACAGACTTTTCTTCCTGGTATTTCTCCAAAAGGTTCTTGAACTCCTACAACATTTTAGTACCCACAGTGTCCTATGGAAATAAGCTCCTTGGTCTACATGTGAATTTTCTCTTTCGTTTTGATCCTGCCACTTTCTAGGCCACTTTCTTTCTTTTTCAGTCTTTGTTCACCCTCTCCATGGCAAATTTTGTAAAGAGCCTCTAAGACAGACACTGACTGGGTCCCATTCAGCACATATTGTTGTTTTTCCAGGGGAGCTAGTAAGTAGGTGACCAGTCTTTATCGCAGTACACTCATACAATACAAGCATTTTGAAAGTTCCCTCCCAGCAGTTCTCCTGTGTTTACAAAGGGTACAGGATTACTCCTATAAGGACAAATTATTATCATCAGCTCAACTGCAACCTAATTTGAACATTTTTCATCTGTTATGAGACATTGGTGGAGCTTCTCTGAACTACTGTTAGCAGCTGGCATGCTGACATTGCACAGGATGCAGAAAAATGGTTATTCCTCAGTGTGTTACCCTGACCTCAGCTTTGCTGATGCACCTCATTTGTGCCTGTTTCTCCTCTTACTGCTTTAGGCTATATATACATGTTAAAGGTGATCTGTTGTTCTGTCCAGAGGGTATGGACATGGTAGAAGCAGCACATAGAAGAGATGTTAACCTCAACTAGTTCAGGGAGCTAGTTTAAGCACAGTTCTGCAAGTTATTATACTGGTACAGTGGAGGGGAAACTGCTCTGAATAAGAGAGGCAAGAATAAGTGGCTGGGGGCAAAGAGCCAGTGAAATGTCTTAAACTGGCTTTTTCTCTGCATCCAGCACATTCTGAGCACTCTCAGCAGAGGGACAGTGCTGGAGGTGGTTACTAGGTCTTAGGCTTGCAATGCTCTGACTCTACATACATATACACATACATACATATATATACACAAATCCCCCCACACTCTCATGTATACTCTTTTTATATTTTGATTCATTTATAAGGGATGTTTGCAGTATGACTCCTCTTGATTTAGGAAATACTAAATAAACTGTCTTTATCACCTTCAGAAAAGAAACCACTGTGTTTAAAAAAGCCTGGCTGATTGCTTGGGCAGCCCCATCTCATGCCTCCCAACCTCCTCCTAGTTCAGCCAAGCCTTTGGTTTCAGTCTCCAGCTTCCCACTGTTTCTGTCCTGTGCAGCTGGGACAGACCCCCAGGCATGGCTGTCCTTATGGCACCACCAAAACCAGTTTCAGTGGGGATACCATGTAAGCTATCAATCCTGCAGACATAGTGAGCAGACCCCATCAGCCCAGCAATCTGCCCTGCTCACTTGGTTTCTGCATTTGTTTCTCTGCACTGAGTGATCCTGTAAAGCCAAGCATTTCTGTCTTGTCAGAGAACAAAAACTTCTTGCATACAAACCAAAAAAAAGACTCAGTAGAATCCATTAATATGTTAATATGTTACTAAATAGGACTTGCCTGCCCTTTCCCGTCCAGAGCTGAGGCTCCCAGAAGGTCTGTTAATTTACTGTATTTTCCCATTACATGCAGCGCACTTGCTAGGATTCTTTGCACTGAGTGCAAAGTGGGTGGAATGGTATCCACCATGGATGTCACCAAACTTAGAATAAAACATACACATCTGCTTGCATAACAAGTTGAATGGGCTTGGTTCACAGAACGAGACATCTGATCTGTGGCTCGGCTTGGGTGTGAGAGATACCAAAGCAGCTATGAGCACCTCTCCCTTCTAGTAGCTGGTTAGTTCTGTTACTAATTTGAGGGCTGTGTGTACCTTGAACAGACGCTGATTGGAAGTAGCTCTGAATAAGGCACATTAGCAGTTGAGGATAAGTAGGAATCAGTAGCCATGACCAGATGTCAGGAGAGGCCAGGAGTGTATGTCATAAAAACCCTGTGCTGTTTGAAGCATTTTCATCCACGGGAATTCTTCAATAGTTGGCTCATGAAATATTGTATCTGTCTTGCAAATGTTGGCGAGAGTAGTGTGGCCATGTGAAGTGGCCAGTCAATGGCCATTGCAGAGGGAACTCCATGTCTCTTTCTAACTGGATAGAGGCTTTCAGCAGATGCCACTGACGCTTGATTTGGAATCTTTCACACAGAAAACTTGAAAATCTGTCCCTTCTGCTTTGTTCTGCTTTCATGTTGATCTGCTGTCCTCACTGTAAAAGGATGGTAAGTCAGCAGTCTGCACATCCTGGAAGTTGTAGGAAACACAGTTTTTGCTCCAAGAAAAGCCCAGCATGCTGTACGCATGCATTGTGCCCCAGACCCCAGGGTCTCTCAAAGCCTGATTTTCTAACCACAGATTCCAAGTCATTCCTCTCACATTAAAAAAAAAAAAAAAAAAAGTTTTTGCTCAGTAGGAGGGGAAACTTTAATCTTCCCTAACAGATCAGCTTTTACAGGAGCCTATTTTAGGTGTTCATTCTGTAACAGTGAAGTTATTGGACAAATGAAGAACATGGCATATGCTGTAGCTTGGAGCAATTTGCATTCCTCAGGTGCTAAAAGCTTTAAATACTTCCTTTGGGCATGAAATAGATCTGCTGTCAAAGAAGCCAGCATTCCTGACAGTGCCTGTCCCACAGACTCCCACAGGAGAAAGTCTGCAGAGCTGAACTAGACTGACCCCAGGAAATCCTTCCCACATCTCTCATTCTTGCTTAGTTTCTCCTTTAATTTTCAGAATTTGCTGAAAGGCCAGTTTGATGTTTGGTTATCTTCCTTTTCATGTACTTTCTTGGTCTTCCTTTCTTATATTAATACCACATTAAAGCTGGGATGTGAACCATGCAAGTCAGGAAGTCCAAGATGCTCTTTTGGAAACACTCAGTTCACACTGTTAATGATTTTTAAAAACTTACCTTGTTGTCTTTGCTAATAACACAAATGGCTGATTTCACACTGGAGCTAAACACATTTATGCAGCCAGCCGGTAATCTCTCTCCAGGGAATCCTAACTCTTGTGAGCTTGCCTTTGCCCATTTTAACTAAAAAGTCATACAGAGATCTCCAGTTAAAGTATCAATAACTTTAAGATGTATGCATGTTTCCTTCCCTTTCTTTTTCACACCACTACAGTAGCAGTGCTATCATGCTTTACAACAATGATTTAAGGGCTTTTCAGTGCATTCTTGGTGTTGCTTTGGGTTCCAAAGTCCGTTAGCTGTTTCTTCATGGTCAAAAAGAATGAATATTGTGTAACAGACTGAATTTGCTCCATTCATGTTTGGTTTGGGGATTTTTTTACATCTTATTAAACAGAAATAGTAGAATTTGGAAATTCTGGGTTCAATTCAGGGTTTACAGGAACGGTGAAGCTTTTTATCCAGCTTACTCACATCTCACCTCACCACCGAACTGTTGGTCCCCATTTCTGCCTCCATAAGAACACCCAGAGCCACTCATACACCTGGCTGCACCTCCAAAGCTGTTGATGTCTCCTAAAATTTTAGTCTGCAAAGTAATTTATCCTTCTTCCTTGCAAATACACAAGTCGGGTGGAGACTAAATGCTTCTTCTCTGCATTGCTGGCTCCTAGCTGGTGCTGTCCTAGCTAGTGCTAGCCTGGAATCAGTATTTTACTATACAAATGGGAATAAATCCCTTTTGATCCATCAGACTTTCCCTCATAGTCTTCATGCAAACACTTGGTTTACGAATCAACAGCCTAACTTTCTCCAGAAAGTTGTGAGGAAAATCTTATTTTGACCCCATTTTGACCATATGCTCCATCTGGTCAAAAGCTGAAGCCAAGAATTTTTTCTACAGGCCAGATACTTGTTATTCAGGGAACTGAGGCAATAATTAACACAGCTGTCTTTAAAGCCAGCTTGTGACCATTTGTATTAATTGAAATGTACATTCATTCCTTTATTTTTCTGAGTATTATTAATATGAAACAGCAAGGAGTGTGAGAGTGGATGCTGAAAACCAGGGAGAGTTCAAAGATGGCCTACAGAGGATCTGTGGTCCAGAAAACAAGAGCTACGATGAGGGATCAAGCCAGCTCAGAGAAAAGGCTGTATATCAATTCAATAGTGGACCATCGCCATCAACAGAGTGAGCTGTCAGGTAAAAGAGTGCTCTTCAGCCCTAACAGCCGCAGCGCAGCTCTTCCGGCACCTCGCCGGCCTCAGGACCGCCTCCCCTCACGCCGCGCCGGGCACGCCCCACAGGAAAGCTCCCGGCTTCCGCCGGGCCTCCGGGTAGGGCCTGCTCGCGCCCCCCTGCGGCGGTTGTAGGCCGCGGCGGGAAAGCGGCCGGCGGCAGCGCGGTGAAGCCCTGGCAGGTGCGTGTACGGTGGGGCCGGGGCGGGCCGGGCCGGGCCGGGGCGGGCTGCCTTGGGGCGGGGTTAGGGAGCTCCGGCTACTAACGGCGGGCTCAGAGGCCTGGGCCGCGATGGTGACCCCGGCACCGCCCGCCGCGCTCGGCAAGGCTGGCCAGGCGCGGGCGGTGCCGGGGCCTCCCCCTTTCCCTGCACGGCGCTGCTGCTCTGAGGCCTGACTGCCTTTAACAACATGAGCGTGGTACTTACTGTACTGTGTAAAAATAATGTACTTGTCGGCTCTGCTTAGTGCCAAGTTACCTGGTTTTGCATAGAAAAATTTCACCAGCAGAAGTCGTAAATGCTTCCCACGTATCTAGTAGGAAAAGCTGTGAGGGGTCTTGCATTGCTTTCATGGCTATTAGTACTGTTTATTACCATGTAACAGGCCTGCATGTGGAAGTGACTCGTTCCAATACTATAAAAACTATTTTATATATGTTGCGAGTCAAATATATTGCAAAGGCTATGCAATGAACACTTCAGCAAAAGGTAACAGCCCCATTTTCTGAATACGGTTCAGGTGGGGGGAAAGAGGTGTGTGATTACCTGGTTAAGTAAGGTATACCAATGATCTCTGAATAAGGTTTCACTGTTATTTCCTAGTTGTCATGTCACTTTTGTTCTGCAGAGACTTCCTTTGGCATTTTTGTACTTAATTAAATGAACAACATGAAATTGATAATATATACTGTAGAGATTTTGGGAGGAGAGTGGTTTCACAGTTAAGGGCTCAAAGAGCTGCTGCTGTACAGATGTGCCACAAAAGTGGTATGGTTTGGACCCTACAAGGAGGAAAAATACCCAGTCTACAGAAACGAGCTGCAAACCTGTTTTGAAAAAAATGAGGCTTTTCTAAATAGGATTGCCATGTTAGAAACAAAGCTACTGTGGCATAATAGGAGTGCCTTTGCATTCTACTGGTTCAGATCTGTGTCTGACTCAGGTTTTCACAGCCTCTACAGTCAGCAGTGATTTGCTGGTTTCCTGGAAGCATCTTTTTATACAAGAGACTTTTGCTTTTGTTCCTCTGTTATATCATCGGAAGTGTTTTGTCGCACTTGCCATTAGCAAGCTATTGTCACATACAGCATATTATCCAAAGCTGTGCGGGAAATTGTCCTCTCTCCTCAGATGCTTCTTTGTTTATATAGGGCCTGAAGGCTTTGTTCTACTGTTTTGAAATACTGTTTTACATCAGCTATTTGTCTTCACCTGCATTTACACTCGTATCTCTGCAGACCATCATCTGTTAAGGCTTTGATCCAGTGTTCTGTGTTCTTAGTATAACTGTTTAACAGTGTTTGGTAATGCAATGCAAAGTACACACAAATAGTTTCTCTGTAGCAAGGATATACTGTACAGATTAATCCCGAATCGCTAAATTTAGGGCAAGCCTTTCTTCTGGTTGAAAATAGAGGAAAGGGACCTTCTTACTAAAGAGAGAGGCTCATAGCATGTGCATTGAATCAGTCCCAATTTAATCACCTTGAGCAGCACCTTAGCTGTTACTGAGCCTATCTCATGACTGATGATAAGGTGTGGTTGTGATTCCCTCCACATGGTTTTGTTGGAGTACTCAGGTTCTTCATGCAGAGTATGAATACTAAGGCCTTCCTTTGAGTAGCTTGGCCTGAAATAATCTGTTCTTATTTGCTCTCTTTAAGTCAAAGACTTCTCGTAGGATTTCACACAGTCCTCCTTTGTAAAACAGCAGTTTCTCTGAGCCTAGGGCTGACTTCTTGGGAGGAGGTGTGAGAACCCTCCACTTCCGTGCTCATGCAGGGAGCAACTCCAGGTTCCTTTCCCAGGTAAATCTTGGTGTCTGCTGTTTATGTTTTTCTTCCTAGTCTTTAAGTTACTGGTACTTCAGCAGGAACTCCTAAGTAGAACTCTCTTTGTAGATATTGTTCAGATGTTTCAGCATTTGAGTCATAAGTTCTTTTTGTCAATGCATTAATGAAGGCTTTGGTGAAACATCTTTGGTCATTGAGTCAACCCCCCATGCCAAAACTAAATAATTTATCTTGCAATATTAAGATTTGGGGAAGGAACGTGTCTAGGGTCATTTTATAAGATGGGTACCGAAGACTTAAGTGTAACTAGTTCTGTATCCACTTATATAGCTCTTTCAATATGCTTTACTAATCAGGAGTGTTCTCACTGCCATCATATAGGTGGAAAAGCATAAGACTTGTAGCTCTTGGATGATTAGCCCAATATACCCAATGTGCATTTACCACAAATAATTTAGATACAAAGAAAAAAACTGAACTGCAGATGGTTTTTGAATCCTTATGTCCATTTCCGAATCAGTATTCGTGACCTCTCCAAATGCTGGCTTGGTTAACTCAAATCTCAGAAGGCTGAGCTAGCTAACATCCATTGTTAGTATTCTATTTAACTTGTTTGGTTTCATTTAATATGCAAGTTTGGCACTCAGTTAAAAATAGCAGCTAGAATGTTGGGGGGGGGAAATCCAGAACAAAACAAAATAGTTTAAGAGACTCAACCAAAACAGAGCATAATTTTGCTATGAAGACTTTTTGGGGTTTTCATGACTTTTCATCACTCTCCCTCACTTTTATCTTCCTTGTTCTTTACAGAAGGATGAGTAAGTTTCAGTCCAAAAAGCTCAAGATATCCAGTAGGCAGTAGGAGTGAGAACTGGAATTGCAAGGACATCTTGCAGGAAATGACATCCCTGGGACTCAGTAAGGTGAATAAAACCATTCATTTTGCCATACTTTTGAGGTATTGGCAGGATTGCATATAGTGTCAAAGTCTGTCCGTGGGGAGATTGACTTAGTATTTATAATTATAGTATGTTACCTTCTGCTTGCACCCTTCTTTCAAGAAGGGTTTTTTTGCCTGCTTCTCACAGTGTTGTCCAGGAAGCTATACATTATTAACTTAATTTTGGTTACTAATAGGTTAGACTAGACAGAAAAGGTGGATAGAAATCCTCATAGAAGGATCTGGCTTAAAATAAAGTGTCTGTGTAAGAGGTTACGGAACAAATAGGCAACGGGCAGGAACAAGATGCTGAACCAGATGAAGCCCCCAGGGACAGTTAAAGAGGGTGGTAGGGGAAATCAGTGGAATGCAGACCTAGAAGTTTGACCACTACCAACTGAATTAGTAGAAAAGATAGCAAGGTAGAATTGTTGGACACCTGCATAAATATTATATAGTGAGGAAAGCCAGTGTGGCTTTTGCAATGGAGAGTCATGCCTTAAAAAAAGTTGGAATTTTCTGAAGGTCTAAATAAGCATGTTGAGAGTTCTGGCTTACAGTCTGTACTTGGATTTCAGGAAGCTTTTAAACAGGAGCCCTCACCTGAGCAGCCCTTGATGTATTAAGGGAGTTCCCTGTCATAAATAAACAGTTGGTGCAAGGACAGGAAAGAGGATGCGAGTAAATAGGCAGCTCTCATGGTGGCTGGAGGTCACCGTTGGGGTGCCGCAGGGATGTTTTGTAAATGACCTGGAAAAACAGTGTTTCCAGCTGGCTTTACCTTATTTGAGGTGGTAAAGAAGTGGGCTGAGGGTGATGAATAGCAAGTGTAAACTGATTCATGTGGGTGGGGAGCAGTCCTGATTTCACACACAAAATTGAGGTTTTGGAGCCATAATGACTAATTCTGTGAAGCTTTCTTCATCAGTAAAGTCTCAGTTTGGATAGTTTTACGTAGGCTTAGGGAAGACTGCATAAGATCACAGTTCCTAAGTACACAGAAACTGTGCCTGGTTCAGAAGGTTATGGTCTAGAGACATGGAGGATCTGTGGAGAAGCATGGTCTTCTTATTCTGTTCTTCCCTGGGCTCCTGCTTTTGACCTGTGCTGGACAGCAGGATACAGGGAGAGGTGTCCTTTGGTCTGACCCAGCATTGACAGTTCATATACTCCCACATAAAATCTGTACAACTGGGAATTGGTATGAGGAATTTTCTCTCCAGAAGTGGCAAGGTGTTCTTATGTACACTTCATTGTGTTATCAGAAAGATGTATGTGCATGAGGAAAACTTCACAGCTGCAGCTATCTGGACCTGTGAGCCAAAAGTATGTTCAAATTACGGGTGGGATTTTTTTTTTGCCTCCTTCTAGTGAAAGCTCATTAAATACATAAGGAAAGACTTACGAATGCAGTTTTAGGATTAAAGAAGCCTGTGTAGACTCAGTTGTGCCTTGAATACAGGGTGTATCTGCCACTAAACTGTATTTCACACAAATTTTCAGTGTTTTTCTGATACTGGCTTGCAGGGTCCCTAAATACTTGCCTGAGGCTAGCACAGCAGCCCTGAACACTTTAGGCACTTGTGCAGACTTACTCAGTTCTTGATCTTACTTTTCTGACATCCATACTTTTTTTTTGTGCATGTGTACACACGTGTGCTTAACAACTTGTAGCTAGTTTGGTTACAGTAGTGTTAGTAAAAAGAGATTAAACCCACAGCTGACTCTTATTTGAGGCACAGAAGTAGAATTTGTTTACCATACAAGCAGGAAAATCTAGAGAGAAATGAAGAGTTCCAGAATTTGCATGTAGACTTAAATGTGAAGAGACTGTGTCTCTTACTTCCAAAATACACAGGGCTTGGGTACTTGGTATATACTGTGTTCTACAGTGTGCTTTTTCATAAGCAAGAAGGGATTCGTATATACAAGCAACATCCTTTATAGAAAGTGTAGATAGTCTTTGAGGCATAGAGTTTTATGTTTCATATCTTGGTATGAACAAGCAGGGAGACGAAGGATAGATTAGAGTTTTTCTGGATTGCCGAGATGGCATCGCGGTCCCCTCATTCTGCGTTTTTGCTTTTAAAGCAATCACATTTCTGTAAGTGACCCATTTCTCATGACTGTAAGGCAATTTCCTACTGCTGTGTCTAATGAGAGTTGAAGATGCTGAGATCTGTATAGGATCAGCCCGTAGCAATGGAATTACAAGCGGCCTAAGGCTGCCAGTATAACATTTATATGAGAGCACTTGCAGCTTTTAAGAATTACTTAATTGGAAATGTAATAGGTGCCAGGCAACTCAGATCCTGTTTCTGATGTCGCATTCCATAAAAGCACAAATTACCAAATGTGTTAATACTCCACTCAAATTGGCTGTATTTTCAGCATGTCTTTATGTGTGGCTGATGAACTGGAAGTTCCAGTTAATACTGTCAGAGAAGTCTGGAGGTACTGTCTTCAGTGTGAAGCATTCCTTTGACAGAGCTTGTAGAGGGTCAGTCTGATGGGGGGAAGTGTTCCTCCTCCAGCCCTTCCTTCCTGCAACCCGTTTTCCTACTGGTACCCTTTCTCCTAGGGACCCTCATTTGCGAAGGCCACCAGGCAATTATGTCTGAGGCAGAGCTGGCGACTTCTGACAAATTTTAAGAACTCCCACCAGGTGAAAGCCACAGTTCAGAGCAGAATGCCTGGCATGGAGCTGGCCATTCTATGGCAAGTCTCTGCCATTACTGAATTATTGCAATAAAGAATTAGATGTTTAGAAAAAAAATAAAAACATCCCACCTCTTTGCCAGTCATGCCAATGTGATTCCCCACCCCGCCCCACACCCCCACCTATTTTTATACTGTATTTTGTGTCTGGAGTCTTCTGAAGTGAAATGTAACACTCACTGTTGGGGAATTGGCGCTGGTGATCCCAGAGTGTAGCAATGCTGAATTTGTTTCAGTGTGGTTCAAGGAAACTATTACTGGTGGATCTTTCTTTGTGAGAAACATCAGAGCAAGATAAAGATTGTTTCTGATGGTTAAAGTTTTTGTAGTCATTTGTAAAAGCTGATGATCTTGTGAAAAAGGAGCAGTAACAGCTACTTAGTTATGTATATACTTCCCTTGCAGGTTCAGCTGTATATAGGATTCTTTCTCCGTTTCTAATTATGTAGATGTTGAACCTTTGCTTTTTTTCCCTTGTATCTACATGTGGTTGAATCTCAGAACAGATGAGGCATCTTCTAAAACCTAGCGGTTTTGCATTCTCTTGTAAGAGTCCTTTTTTGAGGTTGACACTTTGCAAATTTAGTGCCAATGGGGGAATTTAAAAAGTTTGGTTTCAGCTTTTTGTGTATTCAGTATAGAAGTGCACCCCCCACTATTCTCATAGCCTTTTGTATAAAAAGGGCTAAGGAGCATCTCCAGCAGTGCTCCAGATGGGAGATGGTCTTTTGCTAGACCAATAGGAAACTGCAAATTCTTCTTGAGTTTGAGCTAATGATGCACTGTTTGTATCATGATCTCTACCTCCAAAATCTCTTGGCCTATTTCAAAGTGCTTTATACAGTGAATAAATACTTTTGTTCCTGTTTGACAGGTGTAAGGACTGCATCACAGAAAAAGAAACATTAACTTTTTGAAGCTTGCTTAGTCAGTTGGTGACAAACCTAGAAGAACAATCACAGGTTACGTAGTTGCCTCAAATATGTACTGTTGACTGGAACAGACTATTCTTCATCTTTCTGGTAGGTTGAATTTAAAGCTTATTTTGTGGAGGTTCTAACACCAACATTTCTACAGCATGATAAAAAGGTTTGTCACTGTGACTGTAAACAGGGCATCTCCTAGCTCAAATGTTCTGTGTCCTCTGGAGTTTTAGGTTCTGAGCCAGTTACACTACTGTTTAAAATGATTGATACATGACTTTTGTGGACTTTCTGAGTCAGTGCATTTTTTTGAGGTGGTGATTTCCTTTTTTTCCTGCCTGCTTAACAGATTACATTAGCTCTAGGTAAGAAGTATATAGTACTGGTTCATCTTTGTTTTCAGTTTCTGAATTTCCTAACTTAACAGTTAGCAAACTTATTTTTACTGCTAAGTGGAGCAAAGTTGCTTTTTATCTGCAGTCCTTAAAAGAGGAATACTCAAACTGCAGTTTTCTATTGGTTATCCGTAAAGCCCAATATTTTCCTAGTCTTATGTAGACGCAGCTAAATCTGTTGTCTGCTTCTGTAGCTTGCAGAGGTTGTCTAATTACAGCTTTCAGATTCATTGTTGTGAAGAGATGTGTAAAAATAAGAGTTTGTGGAAATTGGTTACTTTATTTAAAAGCTTTATATTCCTAATTACATTTATATCAATTTTCTAGAACCATGCCAAGAAAAAGAAAGCTGTTGGCTCAGTTAAGTGCTCTCCAAAGCAACTCCAGCTTCCCTCCGTTTGATGCCTTGGAGAACCTGAACGCTACACCTGATGGGGATTCTTCTCCAAAAAGCAGCAAATATTTTGCGATAGAGAAAAAAAATTCTTCCCAGCTAGAAGAAGATTTTTTCAACCAGCCCTGTATTAGTCTGGCCAAGTCCTTTCTGGGACAGGTAAGACATGAACACTGAGATTACTATACTGGAGCAAGTGCTAGATAATAACTTGGTGTAAAAGGGTGAAATTCTTTTTTTGCCATTTGACTCCAGGGCTTTGCTATTTTAGGAATACAGCTCTCATTCCTTCACTTGTTAAGTGTAGTGGAATTTAAAGACTAGTAGCCAAATCTATGTTGGATGAAGTCAGAGGAGTAATTTTTCAGGTTTGGTTTACTGTCACATTTCAGAATTAGTTTTTTGTGGAGTTGTTCTCCCTTTTTTTCTGGTTTACTGAAATGTACTTTGCTATTTGTGGTTTGAAAGTTGCTTCAGGCCCATTATTTTCTATTCAGGTACTCCTTTATTTGGTTTTGGTTTTGGCTTTGGCTTAGCCCAGTGGAAAGTAATGCTCTGCAGTCAGCAACATCTCCTTCTCTGCCTCCATTTTACTGTCTTGTGATGCTAATAGCATGGCAGGCCCTTGGCCTTTCTTGACCAGTATCCATTCTCACAGTGTACTCGAATATTTAATTCTTACCTGCAAGTTCAGCAGACTGCTTGATACTTTCTTTTATGCTGCCCTGCATGCTTTGAAGGTTTTATCTCATACTACCTGCTTTTATTTTTGCTGTTTGGAATAACTTGATATTGTCAGTGCACATGGTGAGCTCTCTAATGATCACCTTTCTGAGATTATTAACACAAATATGTGAGGCAGCACAGGCCCTAGCATGGCAACATTTAGGACACCACAGTCCCACAGTTAAACTCTCTTCACTCTGAAAACTGCTATTCCTATCTTTTCTTTCTGAGTTTTCAACCCACTACTTGTTCATGAAAGGACCTTCTCTCTTGACCCATTGCAGAAACTTTGAGGAATCTTTGGACCTGGTTGAAAGCCTTTGGAAATCAGAGTGGGGGAAATTAAACGTGTCTCTTCTGCTTAGGAAGTCCTTCAAAAAACTTTCCTGCTGTTTCCATGGGACAGAGTTCCTCCAGTGTTTTCCCTATAAAACGTTCCAGTCTGGGCCCTCCTAAATGCAATTGCAAAATGTGTTCATAGTTTCACTGCTATGGTTTTATCTTCTCTGAGTCTTTTTTGTACCTTTATTGTCTGTAGGGTGAACAGATTATCTGGGTTCTCATTGGTTTAGATAACTTCAGGAATTTGTTCCACAAACTGTTGGTTTTGGCCTGTCTTACTGTGTCTAGCTTTTTTTTTTATTTTCTAAGGATACTGTCTTGCTTGTAATTGACCCCTTTGCTCTGCTTTTTAACCCTGCTGGGTTTTTTTTGGTCTGTTTTAAGCTCTCTCTGAGATGTCATGTGTGTTTGCTATCTTTATAGATAGCCTGCTAGAGGCTTGCCTTTCCAGCTTTAACCTTTGGCTGCCTCTTTTAAGTTCTTCCTAACAAGTTTCCTCACTTTATGTAGTTTCCCCTTTGTGCTGGTAAGCAGAATTCTGATAGATTATTTTTGGACCTTAATGCTTGTGGAAGGACACTGAACATTATATTTCACTGTCATGATACAAAGTTGTTTTTCAGGGATAAGTCTTTGGAAAAGACTTTGCATTTTGCTCTGGATCAGTGTGAGAGTTCAGTCTTTTCTTGTGAGATCCCTGATTACTTGCCCTGCAAAGCATTTGATAGTGTCTAAGAAAACATAGCCTGCGTCCTGTCCTACTGTGATATTTACTTGGTCTACATGAGGATACCTGAAGTCTCCCAGTACTGATGCATTTTTTATTGTCTTAGTAACTCTGACTTCCTTATGCATTCAGTTACCCTGGACAGGTGATATTTTAGTCCTAATTCTGTACTTTTCCTATTTAGGCCTAGAATTAAAAGCCAGGAGATTTCTATCTTAAGTTTAGATTTTCTTTCTAGTATAACCCCCAGTCTCCCATGACCCAGTCTGTTCTCTCATTTTCTTAGAATTATAACTATATGTTATCATTGTTATTATAAGTGCCTGCATGCTCTTAAAATCATAACCTAACCGTTGCATTTCATCGTATTGAAAGAGAGATGTGGCCACATGGGTGTGCTTTTGGGGTGTTTACAAGCAGTTGCTAAACACCAGTGCTTTTCTGAAGTGGCTGCATTTTTCATAAAAATAATAAACTGTTTTCAACAATTTGAGAAGTGCTGTAGGGAAACTGTGATATTCTGGAGTTGCAACATCTGAAACTGACTTCTGAAGCATCCACACTGGATCCAGTCAATAACTGCATTAGTAGTCCAGCACAAATATCTGTTAGGAATTAAGCTTTGTGTCTTGAAGGTCATTTTTGAATGGCTGGTTTTCAAAAATGGAAGCGCTGAATATAATATAATTAAACTGATAGCTGTTACCTAAATGAGACTATACGGCAGTATTTCTTAAGCACACATTAAGTAAAATAAGAAGTTTAGAAATCAGGTCAAGCCATAAAAAACTTTGTACAAAGTTTAGTGATTGTTTTATTTTTAAAGAGAATCTTTTTGCTGTCGTGTCCTCCCCCCCCCGCCCCGAGCATCTGCTTTGTTTTATTTAAGGAGGTACCAGCAGCAAGAAACACAGTGTAGTAGGTAAGATCTGTTGTTGTCTGCCTGAAGCCAATTCCCAGCTCTCCTGCACTGCCCCTCTGTGCTGTGGAAAATACAGAAATAGCATTGATACTCACTCTGGTCATGATTATGGTTAGGGAGTAGGACTTGTTTGAAACATCTGTATGGAGAGAGACTATCTAATCATGGTAGTTTATTTAATTGTGCCACTGTCATATTTCTCCTGATCTAAGGTATATACATTCATGATGCTTCAAGGTTGATATTGGTGGTTACCTTTTTGCCTTAAACCTGGTGGATTGTGGTGGAGAATACAGAAGAAAACCACAAAAGCAACTCTGTGGGCTTTATTGTATATAGGATCATAAATTGGTTCTTTATGATACTGCCATGTCTAGATGCTCCAGGCATTTTGCGGGGTGAATGACAGGTAGGAACTTCTTGTACTGGGCTGTGGCCTGGACAGTAGAAGCTGCAAAAGTTCATGTTAGCCTACAAACTGGACTGCTATATGGAGAGGAGAGTATGTAGTACCATCAGGTCCTTTTTTCCAACTTCTTTGTTTCCACAGCTCTTGTGCTCTGATTATTTTGTACAGAGGGTTGCTAACTGATGCACTCTGACCTCTCTTTCAGATTTTAGTTCGCAAACTTCCTGATGGCAGAGAACTCTGGGGGAGAATTGTTGAAACAGAAGCTTATCTGGGTGGGGAAGATGAAGCTTCCCACTCAAAAGGTGGGAAGCAGACTCAACGAAACGCAGCAATGTTCATGAAACCAGGAACTCTGTATGTGTATCAGATCTATGGGATTTATTTCTGCGTGAATGTTTCCAGCCAAGGTAAGTTGAGGCTGAAAGATTTAATGCCTATAGCACAGAGCTGATATGAGCTCCCAATGGGCTCTGTGAAGTCAATGACTTGCTGTCATAATCTTTCCTTGGGACCTGGGTTTTGCCATTGTGAACAGTATGTAGCTGTGGACAGACAGTGTATTAACTTTCAAGATTACAAGTAGGGCCTATCTTCAGCTGCACAGTGACCAGCCCACTGGGGTTTTGGTCCCAGCTGTGAGCTGTGTGAGCTGTTCAGGTACAGAAATAAAAACTAAGGACTGGAAGAGAATCTTGGTAGGATGGAGCTTTCAGTTCTGATGACCTGGGCTGCTGCCTTATTCATGTGATTCAGTGAACTTTGTTCCTTGAAAGTAGTGATGTAGAAGTAAATTTGCAGTCTAACGACAGCCTAAATCTTGGTGTCTGTTGTCATGACAAGAAACTCTTCTGTCTTCTACCTTTATCTTTAGAAGCTGTAAATGTTGGGGAAAACAAAAAGGCCTGAGATGTCCTAAGCTTAAGCAAGGAGTCAACGTAGGAGCATTTTACCTGCTTTGCTTTATCTTAAAACAAAAAAACCCCAAACCAAATCAAAATACCCAGACTGTTATAGAATCTTCTATCTTATTTTCTTAGTCTCAGGATAATACAATTAAACCCTAATCAAATTATTCTGGAATTTACTGAGATTGTACTTCCACAGCTCCTCTTAACATGCAAGTGTTACTTCTAAAACTTGGGGGGGTTTCTTTCCTGTAAGAATGACACTGTTTGCCTTGCAATAAAGCTATTGGTTAATTAGACACGTTGAAACGGCAGTATTTCTTAGATAAATACTAATGTTGTTAGAAAAAATCTCAAAAATAATTTCTTTTCTTTTTTGCCATTTCAAAGATATAGCTTAAACCCCCCCCCCCCACTGATATATTCCTAAGCAGAAAGCAAATATTATAACAGTGACCATTAATCCTCA
>JANZLQ010000064.1:3669447-3700993 GCA_026212715.1 Elanus axillaris | reverse complement strand
CTGCTCCCCATTTATATACTGGGCATGATGGCACATGGTATGGAACAGCTCCTTGGCTAGTTCAGGTCAGCTGTCCCAGCTATGCCCCTTCCCAGGTTCCTGTGAAAATTAACTCTATCCTAGCTGAACCCAGGACAAGGCCCTACAGCAATATTGATCTGATTTTTAGGTTGGATATTGCTTTTATATAACATCCCTGCTTGCCACTGCAGGGAAAGACTCATGAAGGGACTGTGAGTAAGCTGTCATCTGGTATCTGGTGCACTGTGGACACTGTGCCTTGCTGATAGTAGGTAAGTTATATAAAGCTCACAGTTTCACCCAGTTTGTGTGGGCAAGTGAAGCTGCTCTGTGAGAGCCTGCAACTCTGGGAAAAACTCCAGCTTGTGTGTGTGGTATAAGGGAAGGTCTTAAGGAGGAGCCTGACAATCTTTCAAGAACACACACCCCTGGAAGCCTCACCATGGAGGTAAAGGTCTCCCCCACCCTTCCCTGGGTGTGCAGCAGGGAGCAGCTGTGGGGAAGTGGCCTCACGCAGGCCAGGCCTGAGCTGGCATAAGCTCCTGCTGTCCCCAGAAACAGGGCTAGCCCTGGCACAGCTAGAGGAGCAGTCCTGAACTACATCAGGAAACACAGCCACATACAGACCTGTATCTTCTTTTTTCACCTGGCTAGCTTTAACTCAGGCCAGGTTCCCAGTCTGGCTCCCTGCAGCCACAATCATGCTTGCAGGGAGGGGAATGGAGGAACAAAACAAGCCCTAGGGGACAAGTCTGAGTGCCCTTAGCACCTGGCTCTGGCTCTGTGGAACTACTATGTCCATGCACTTGCAGGTTGGCCAGCTAATTCCCAGTCCTGCTTCCCACCCCCAGCCAAAACCAGGAAACCCTGAACACCCACAAACACATAGGCTGCTTGGTGACAGCTATACTCCAATAGACACTGAGTAATAAGGGGAGAAGAAATAGTAAGCTGTAACACGCTGAACAAGTCATTCTCATTCATGAAACTGTTTACTTGTGATACTTTGCCTTTCAACCTATGTCCTCACTGCTGCCAGATAACAATGATCAAACACCATTCCTCGGTGCCCAGGGACGTTTCCCTAAAAGCCAGGCCAACTCCACTCTGCCCTCAAGCAGAGGCCATGCATGCTTTGCCATGGGGATAGGCTGAATGATCCAGCAGTCATATTGGACAGCAGAGAAAGCATCCCAGACGCACCAGCATACACCCAAAGGTGAAGTACTGTCAGTAACACTGCAGTGGAAATCTTGGACCACTCACAAGCCCTGAGGAGGGAGCAGGGTCAGGGAAGGGCTGTGAACTGGCAGCTCCCACATGCTGTGAATGTGGCACAGCACAAATCCAGGCTGACCAAGCGCATGCTGTCCTGCAGCAGGCCCCAGAGCCCTCACACAGATCAGCCTCAGGTGTCACCATAGGGAGCAGATGGGAAACTGAGGCACAGAGGGTGTCATGGTTTAACCAGGAAGAACCTGCTCTGTCACATTGCAAGAAGGAATTGAAATCAACTCCTTTAGTTTTTAGGTATCTTTTAGACTATGAGTATGGAGAGTGTAGCAGGTACCCTTCCTTTGCCAGTAGAGTCACTTTAAGAGAGACTGAAAAACTGAAATCACGGGGTCCTCGTGGCTAGTCACCACCAGCACGCTGCGGAATTTGTCAAACAGCATCAGCAGCTGGGAGCGACGCATGTTCTCGTTGTACATGATCTCCTCCAGATGGTGTCGGCCTCGGAAATAGTGCAGCAACCTGCAGGGAAGGAGAGCAAGGGAGGCATGTGAGCCACAAGCAAGTGCACACAGCTAGAACTGATACTGCCACCCCCAAGGTTTCCTCTCCCATGGGACCCAAATCAGAAGGCGTTTGGGATGTGTCCCTCATTTACATGAAAAGTGAAGTATATTAAATTGGTTCTTACCTTAGGCATGCCTAGCCAAGAAATCTCCTGGAAAAGCACGGGACTCCCCTACTTTGGGGCTTTGCAAAGGTCCTCCTTGTATCAGAAGGTTTCCTAGCCTGGGGCACTTCCTGAGATTGTCAATTTTCAACATAGTTTTTACTCCAGAAATCAAGGAACCACAAGTGCCAACAAGCCTTGAGAAGTCAGGATGAGGCAGATTTACTTCTGCCCTCTCTTCGCTGGGTCTACAATGCCCTTCATCACAGCTCTGCATCAAGAGGCCTAGGTAGCTACACTTGCTTTTAGAACGAAGGGCGTATTTTTTTCCCCTCACAGCAGCCCAAAGGGCTTGGTAACTACAGGTCAAGCACTCTTGAGTTTTGGTCAGCTTGCATTAGGTGGAACAGTCACAACAGGGAGATAGAAATCTTGGTGACAGGCACCACAGAGAAGCTCTGGGTAAACCCAGAGCCCCCAGAGAGCTCCTGGGTAAAGCCCCTAGGGAGCCCCAAAACCTTGAAGCCTAAGCTCAAACCATACTGGCTTCTTAAATTCCCAGTTCTCTTTAGAGACACCGCAGATACCCCTTTGCTGGCCACCAACATGCTACTGATACCAGCTAACCTAAGCCCTGCACAGTCAATCACAGCAGGGTCTAAGAAAAACCACTGCAGCCTCTTCACTGCAGCAAGACCCTGATGGCTGAGGACCTGCTCCCCCCCCCAGACCCTTCAGAGCCATAACACCAAGCCAGCCCTCCAGATGAAGCTCAAGTTTACTGCTCGGTCTCTTGTCTTAATCACCCAAATGTAGGAACCGTACTGCACATGTCATTCAAATACTCCTACCCATCAAGGCCCAAATGCATATGCCAGAATCACTTCCCCAGCTATGCAGACAGATGTGCATCTGCAGGTGTTACACATCACGCTCTGCTCTGTACTTCAGCAACTTTTGCTCATGTTTCCATACCCATCTGCAGTTTAGGAATATGCTGGCTGGCTGCTTCATGCCAACTGACAGTAAAAATGAGTGGAGATGACAAGATCTGTTTTCCAATTCATTGGAACAGCCCTTGAAAGACACCAAATATGCCTTAGAGCTCTCCTGCATATTTTCACATGACAGTGGGATGGGGCCTCTCATGCCTTCCCTGAAAGACTGACATTTGCCTGGCTGTCTTCTGCTGCTCAGGCTAGGCACACCTGTCACCCATTACCCTTCATGGGTGACTGGAAAGGAGTCACTGTGCAACAAGTCTCCCTCCATCACACCCTCCCTCTACACTACACAGAGTAGGTTTCACCTCCAGTCCATTGCTATTTGTGTTTCTCTGCTCCCTAGTTTGCCATGTCCCTCCTCTCACCCCCTTCTTGTTCCCCGAACAGCTGTACGTAAGCTCAGAGCCAGGAACCTCACTGCCTCATCCCTGCTGGCAGCCCAGAGCTGTGCAGCCCCCAGCACACTGCATACTCCCTTCCACTTTGATGTTCATCTGCCAGCTCTCAAGTTGGCACCATTATGTAGAACATAATTGCTACATCTCTGTACCTGCAGTACAAACAACAGATGGACAAGCTCCAGTCATATTTACCTTTCCACTATCTGGTCTGTGCATTTGCCTTTTGCAGTATCTCTCACTGGGTATTTAAATCAGGCTAATTGGCTTCCTCCCCTGGGCCAATGGCAACCAGTGTGGCACTGAGAAGTGGCCATTAGCAAGGACAGCATCAGTTTGTGCATGCACATGTCAAAACCAGATAATTCCCTGACATAATAACAGAAATTGTTGTATATTGTATCTTATAACTTGTATCACTGTTCAGAAAGTGATTTTGAAAAAATGTAAAGCTACATATTCTCTCCCTTCTACAAAGCTGCTCACTGTGATTGTCCATGCTGTCACCTCCTGGCACAGCTGTCTTCTGTGCAAATGATTATGACCTGGCTTTCAACAGCAACACAGACTAAGCAGGAGTTTTCCAATAAATAAATCCATCCTATATTCAAGAAGAGTCTGGATTTGTAACCGGTCAAGATGAAATACTTTCCACTCCAATAAAAGCTAGAGAGGATATTAAAGAATATCACAAAAATGCCGGCTGGAAGACACCTCCAAAGTCTAGTCCAGCATCCTGCTCCAGCAGGACTACTGCCAATGCTGTAGCTTTTTCTAGCCAAGCTCTGAAACCCTCCAAGGATGGAGATGCCCCTACATGCCTCGGTAATCCATCCTGGGCTGTACCACCCTCCCAGGGAACAATTCTTCCTAAAAGTCCAACTAGAATCTACAAAGCTGTGATTTGGTGCTCACAGCTCCAAGTGAAGACAGGCACTACCTTTGCCTTTTTGAGCAATGAATAATTATGGGACCCAAACAGGACATAAGATGGCACTTCTTGGGGCAGTAACACTGCATTTGAGTCCCTCTTAAGCTGCACAGATTTGTCTCTTGACAGATGTGCATTTCCAGATCCAGATGGACAGAAGTTTATTGCTTTCCATTGTTCATCACTGTTCTCCCCTCTTCAAGTTATAAGAGCTGCCTCTCTAACAACAGTGTAGTGTTTTTAAACACTAAAAAAAAAAAAAAAGAGAGAGAAAAGGATATTATCTCAGACTAGTCATTCAAATGTAATTAGCTTATTCCTGACCAAGGAGATATCCCTTCCACCACCACTGCTTGAAAGTGGAGCATAACTGTCTACAGCTTAGTGTCACCAATGAGCATTCCTCAGTGGAGTGAAGGATCTCCATCTCTCAATCTAAGAGCAAGAAAAAAGAAATCCTGAAAGTGATTCCACACCCTTGGGAGATAAGCCATCAGTTTAATAAATAACAGGCGTTCAGAGGCATAGACACAAGAAAATGTATTGGGCTGAACTTTATTACTCTGCTGGAAATAGCCCACCCCTTTGTGTGCACACACAACTATGCCTGGAAGGGCAGTTACAGTAAATTTAGTGCACTAACTATGCATTTATAGCAGGAGTTTGTTCTGGGAGGCAGCTGATACAGCAGAGCTATTTGCCAGAGCACAGCCCTCATTAGGCTGCTTTTCCTCAAAATGAAGCAAAAAGAAGCCCTAGCGCAGTAACCTGTACTAGGGTAATGAGGGAGATCAGCTCATTCACCGCAGCGGCTTCTCTACAATTGTTTATACTTTCATTAAGAGCACTAGGTTTACCCAGGCACTCACCTCTGATGGTTTACAGCACAGAAAGAGAGAAAACACACCCACAACCTCCAAGTTATGGTGTCTCATAAAGCCACTGGTAACCAGGAGTGTCTTGCATAAGCATTTCTATTTGTACATTCCAGCATCCTACCCATAGGACCCATTTGTTTATCATATCTTCTCTCTTCCTCACTGTTGACTTAAGAGTAAGCTATGCAGTTGTCAATTCAATCTATAGTAGAATGGAAATTCAGACTTAGCAACACCATCCTGGGGATCTGGAAAAGAACCTGGTGCACAAGCAAAGTGCAAAATAAACATCATTCAGACAGCTGCCTGGTTACGGCAGCCAATTTTATGAAGAAATCAAAGTAATTTTTTGTATCTGCAATTCCAAAGCTTTCAAATGGCAGTTTTACCCAGATGAGGGAAGTGATAGGGGAGCAATCATGAAATCCTTCCCTCTCTCTAGGATAACTGAGAAACTGCATTACCACTAAACTGTTCCAAAGCGTCCCCCACAAATTCTGTCTTTACAATATCACCAGTTATGATTCTGTTTTTACTTTCCTTTCTCACTGGTTTTGTAATGACTTATCTGCTAATAAAGAAAAAACATTTCAAAGTTCTCAAATGGCCAAAGTGTTGGCTCTCCATCGGAGAATATCCTCTGAAGATGGAGAAGGAGATGAGTAATTCAGAGCTATACAAGAATACCTGAGCATAGAATAGCTGCAAACTTTGCCGCAGGCAAGAGAAGTATTTTCTTGCTATAACGGTTTCTCTAGGTTACTTGACTGTATCCATCCTAGGGCAAGAACCAGGTTTTCAGGGGATTACCAACTGAATCCAGGAAGTATAGGAAAAGCTGCAGTACTTGCCTCAGTACTTGCTTGCAATACTTCTGCTCCGTAAGTATGAAACCCAGTGAAAGTTGCATTCCAGTGATGCCACTGTGTTTTGAAATGCTTTGGAAGAAAAAAGTATCTTCCCCCACACCTTTTTCCCAGATGGCTGGTTAGGAAGTCATTCTGCTTTTTACCATGTGCAGAACCACATCTTGCATATTTTTGTTGTGTTGAAATTTGTAACAACAAAACTGTGTGCTACTCAGTCTCATATTTGCATGGAGCCTACAAACCTTAAAATGAAGGATAGCTGGCTTGGAAATATCAATGGACATAAAATGACAGCATCAGCATGACTGGGTCTTTGCTTTGAATGCTCAGAAGTTTTTTTCAGGCTATGCAGTTTTATGTCTACCGTGTGTGGACACTGGAAAACTGGCAGGCAACCACTGAAGTCCCTGTTGTCCAACTATAAGCCCTGATGCTGCTTCACAAATCCAGGACTCTTTGTTAACAAGTGTTCTTGCGACACATATATTAGTTTTTGTCAAAAACTGATGTGCACAGATGAAATAGGTATAACGGGAACAAACCCAAAAGAAAATCCCAAGCTAACGGGATTTGCTTGGTAAATCCTTCACTAAGATAGGAAGGATAAGAAAAAAAGATTACATTCTGCACTCCTCATTTCCTACCTTGCAAACATGCGAAGATCTTCTGGATTTTGGGCAGCAGGGACATTAAGGATAGCTTCCCGCTCATGTTCCAACAAGCTTGCTAGGAGATTCTCTGTCATCCTTTTATTTAGGGGTGAGTCCCCGCCAGGTATCAACTCAGCACTGGAATTATCCATGCTAGGGCTTGTCAGAGTCATGTCATCACTACTAGCTATCAGCAGAAGAGAGAAAGAGACACAGAATTTTTACATTCCTCAGCATAATGATGCAAAGATTATCAATTCAGGCTGTTCCTATGTAGTCTTTCCAAATAATCCCTTCAGATTTGCAGAGCAAAGAAAGTGGCTCTCGAAATGCTAAAAGTATCTGCAATTAGTCATATGACAACACAGCGATTTTCTCAATGGGAAAGTCAAATGTTTCAACAAAATCATCAATTTATGTGGAAAATTGTACTTCTGGAGACTATAAACAGTCCATAAAAAACATCTGAAAAGAAAATTCCCAGCCAGCTCTGCTGCAATACCATGAAGTGGTAACATGAAAAGCCTAACAGCACAGAAGGTGGGAGCAGGCAGAAAGAAAGGCCAAGAAGCAATATCCTCTTGTGAGCAAGCCAGAATAAGCAGATCGCAGACTTATCTGACTAAAGTTCTAAGATTTCTGCCCTAATTCATGGCTTCTGTAAAGCTGAAAGTTGTACAGAGAATGTCTCCTGATAGCCAACCTCAGTGGCATTCCGAGAATGCTGCTTGTAACAGCACAGGCAGGAAAATTTGGGGATTTCAGCATTGTATCTGATTTAAACTCTTGAAAAAACACTTTCCTGGAATCACCCTGAAGAATGGCACTGAGGAGATTACAGAAATCAGGAGACATAAACAGAAATCAACCATCTGTAAGAACGACAGCTATCTTTGCATCTCCTTAGGTGGCTCTACAGCCCACAGAAACCAATGCTGTTTGAAACAAATTTTCAGTTTTCTTTCTCTCCTGAAAACCAAAGTTCATGCAGTAACAAAAGTGCAGCCAGAGGAACATGGCGGTTACTTTTGAGTGCAGCAAGGAACTTACTTTGAAAAAATAGAGTTACCTCTGATAAAAATATTTCACATGATCAAATGAGAACTTGGCAAATTACTAAGCACTACTTCTTTTTAAAAACAAGACTTTAAGATCTAACAGCCCTTAAGACCTTCACCAATGCCCAGCTCTAAATTTAAAGAAGGGCTGGACCTAATTAGCAAGCACTCCAGCAAAGACGAGTTGTCTTGTTACCAATGCCTGATTACCCTAAGCATTGCTAAGGGAAGCTCTAGAAGTGGGCTGTGGTCTGAACAGCAGAGAAAACTGTGCTCATACTTGGAGAACCAAAGCTGAGAGCATTGGGGGTGCTTAAACTTCGGCCTCCAACTCTGGCAGTAAAGGGCATGTCTTCATCTTGGGCTCGGAAATCCTCCTCATTTGGTGGCACCATCAGACAGACATAAGTGTGAAGCTGAATAAGAAGCCGGTGTTGGAGCATCCATATCACCATTTGAATGAGCTGAGTCTGCAGAGTAAGAAATGCGGTATTAAACACCTGTGAAATACAGGAGGAAAACAACGTACAAAGGTTAGGCTTTGTGACTAAAAGTCACAAGGAGAAATGCTTTCCACCCAACACAACAGTATTATCTCTTCTCCAATCATAAAAAGGTGACCAGGCACCCATATTCATCACATCCAAAGCCTTTGTGGATGCTTAGGCTGTAATCAAACCTTTAATGATCACCATGTCTTTATGCAACACTGACCAGCATAACCAGTGTCCTCAAACAAACCAGCCCCACCCCCTTGCCATGGCTCCAGCACCTGCTACGTTCTAGCAGAGCCCTGAATGCCCTCACCACATAATGCTTCAGCCATCCAAACGTAGCCATACAACCCCACCTGAAGCTGTTCCATCCTCTTTTAACAAAACAAGCTTAGTAGGTGCTAAAAAAATGGGATAGTCTTCCTTCTGAGAGACCAGACATGGAAAATGAGTCAACCAGAGGCAGGCGCTGATGTCCATAGCCGAACAGCAGGAGTCCTGAGACTAGTTTGCTGGTTTATACACAAGGCCCACTAAAACCAGTAATCACCAAAGCATTAATCCCAGAGCGGTCAGATTAAAGTGCAGGTACCCCTAGAAAGCCAGGGAGAAGGCAGGGGGATAGGGCAGAGCTGGACCAATAAAGACAGGTGCCCAGAAGTAGGAGGCATTTGCTGTCAGATGGGGAATTGCTGCATAATTATGGGAGAAACCCTGGAGATCAGAGCCCTGCCAGGACTCAATACAGAAATAGCGCTAACAGCAGCAGAAGCCTTGGCAAGAGATAGCAGCCTGCCACTGCCAAGTAGTCCTCTCTCAATGCGAACAGTTAATAACCGCCATTTGCTCGCCATTCCTCTGCGATAATAGGACAGGCCAAGCTTATTAAGGCACCTAGGTTTTTAGGGTGCAGACAAGCAAGAGTTCCAAAAGCGCCAAGCGATGATGCTTGTATTAAACAAACATGCACAACACCTTTGTGTTACAGCAGCTGAAGACCTGCACAATGTCCCCAGAGCAATGCTGAAAGCAGTGGGCAGAGTGAGGGACAAGTATTTGTAGGTTCTTGTCATGGCCTATTTTCAGGAGTTTTGGAGGAGCATTCGCAACACATCATTGTGTCTGAATTTCTGCACAAAAAGCCTTTTCATATCACTGCAGGCAACCCTTCCCATAGCTAACGGCTCTGAAAACACTGATCCACTGACAAAAGCTGTTTGGGATTTCATAGCAACCAACACTGTTTTGGTGAGAGAAACAGATGCAGAATGAGCTCAGGCTCTGAGAAGGAAGCTAGCTCTGCTGTATTAATCATCAGGGTAACGGGCCAAATCTCAGTAAAAGCCCCAAACCGAAGTTCATCAGCTCACATAATTTTCCTTTTTCCATAAATCTTCTAATTCTCACTTCCTCCTCTGCTATCAAATCACAAAAGAAACATCTTCTGTTTGCAAACAGACTCATAGCCTATCTTTTCAGGGATTACCACTTTTGGGGACTGAATGGATTTTAATCTTAAAACATATTACCTGGGACTGCCTTCAAAAATACCTTTTTTGGAAGAGCCATAATTTATTTTACATGCTTAATAGAAAATCTACAGAAGAGGATGGTTGGCAACGAACAGTGTTTTGCTAACATCTGAAATCAGCCTGGAAGAGCAAGGAGGCTTACTCCAGTGATTATGTTGCTAAAAACCTTCCTTCCACATGCAGGCCTGGATGGAAAGATGTCTCATATATTTTACTTAAATTTCTAACCTGTTGGCATGCAGCGATGTCCTATTAGCCAGTTTCACATCAAATGAAAGAGGTCTGCACATTGCACAGCACAAAATAACCATGGAAAAATCCAAGGCAATTCAAGGAGACAGTAAGACAGGCTCTACCAGACCTGCAGAATCTGCTGGGTAGGGCCTGACCTAGACCAACCTCCACTGGTCACCTTGGTGGTTTCATGAATTACAAAAATAGCCAGTTGCTTTCTGTACAGCTCCATGTGTGTGGAAAGTCTTATCCAACACTCTCTAATTCTGCATACATACCTTTACCTCTACACTCTTGTGCAAACATCTAGAAAGCCACCCCTGAGCTGCCAGCTATGGCTTGGCAGAACAAGAAGCCAGGCAAAAGTGGTGTTATAGCTTTATAACTGTAACATTGTACAACCAATGACTGCCAAATGCCTTTGTGCCGTTAAGTGGGAGAGCGGGAGATCGGCTGAGACTAACTTGAGAACTAGAGAAAACTGTTCTTCCATATTGAAGTGAGCCTGAACAATCATCCCTAGATAAGAGAGGATGATCACTGACAGTTATCAATAATAAACTGGGCTTCAGTGGGAATTTGGTACCTCTTAAAATCTAGACCTAGAAAAAAGCCCAAGCGATGCAGCATCCTGCAACTGGCACCATGTCTGAAATGGTGTGCTTTGTGCCATCACTGCAAATATGCCTCACACCATTTCAACTTTTTCCAGGTTTAAACCTATTTCTTACCAAAAGCAGCAAGTGTTTTCACAGACAAGGTCTAGCAGAGGTGGATGCCAGGTGCCCACCAAAGGCGTTCTATCACTTCCCCCTCCTCAGCTGGACAGGGGAGAGAAAATACAACAAAGGGCTCGTGGGTCAAGATAGGGACAGGAGAGATCACTCACCAAGTACCATCACAGGCAAAACAGACTCAACTTTGGTAATAAATTGAATTCATTCTCCCCATCAACTAGAGTAGGGTAATAAGAAATAAAACCAAATCTCAAAACACCTTCCCTCCACCCCTCCCGAGCACAGCTTCACTCCCAGATTCTCTACCTACACCCCCAGTGGCGCAGGGGGATGGGGAATGGGGTTTACAGTCAGTTCATCACATGTTATCTCTGCTGCTTCATCCTCTTCAGGGGCAGGACTTATCACACTCTTCCCCTGCTCCAGCATAGGATCCCTCCCATGGGAGACAGTCCTCCACGAACTTCTCCAGTGGGGGTCCTTCCCACGGGCTGCAGTTCTTCACAAACTGCTCCAGCATGGGTCCCTTCCACGTCCTTCAGGAGCACACTGCTCCAGCGTGGGTCCCCCATGGGGTCACAAGTCCTGCCAGAAAACCTGCTCCGTGGGCTCCTCTCTCCACAGATCTACAGGTCCTGCCAGGAACCTACTCCAGCACAGGCTTCCCACGGGGTCACAGCTTCCTTTGGGCACCCACCTGCTCCGGCATGGGGTCCTCCATGGCCTGCAGGGGGACAGCCTGCCTCACCATAGTCTTCCCCACAGGCTGCAGGGTAATCTCTGCTCTGGCACTTGAGCATGTCCTCCCCCTCCTTCTTCATTGATCTGGGGGTCTCTGCAGGGTTGTTTCTCCTACATGTTCTCAACTCCTCTCTCTCTCTGGCTGCTGTTTCTGTGTTTCTTTTTTCCCTTCTTAAATACATTATCACAGAAGTGCTACCACCATTGATTGGCTCAGCCGTGGCCGGTGGCAGGTCCGTCTTAGAGCCAGCTGGTGTTGGCTGTCAGACACAGGGGAAGCTTCCAGCAGCTTCTCACTGAAGCCACCCCTGTGACCCACCTCCCCTACACCCCCCCCACTATCAAAACCTTGCCACACAAACCCAATACAAATACGTTCTGCTGCTTGTCCTTCTAAGCATGAACACTGAATAAATCAATTCTCCATCAGCTCCTCTCGAGCTCTGATGGAGCTTACAGAGAGGTTTGCAGGAGAAGAGGCTTCCTCGCACCATCTGTGCTGTGCTGGCTGTCAGAAATGTTCTTCCTCCCTTGGAGATATAGGGTTATCTTCATGCTTGGTGTCAGTCTACTTGATTAGCTGGGCTCCTTGCTGAAGCCAAAAGGGCTGAGTGTAGCTTCCCAGGCAAGGGTACTCTTCAGTCCCAGGACTGCCTCCACTCACTCATCATCTGGCATGGCAGGAATCCATAGCCAGCCTTTTTTGGCTGAAGCACTAGGACCACGATGGAAATATAAACCAAAACATTTTTTGTTGCTTAATTTAACTACCAATCAACTCTAAATTTCATCCATATTCCTTTCATCCTTCCCGTCTCCCCATTGCTGCCTCTTTCCAGTCTGCTACGCCATCTGGACCGCTCCTGCTGGCACGGATCAGCCCATGGCCATCCCCTTCCTCTCCCCGCCTTGCGGTGCAGCAGGCCCCAGGAGAAGTTAGAGCATGTTGTCATGCAAGGCGGCATGGAGGGCATTGGTAACAATACATTGCTTTGTGCTTATTGACAAAAGCAGAGAAAATGTATTAGCTTCTGAAAACATGGGCACTATACAAGTCAGCCCATCTGGGCAGTTTGGGACAGTCAGAGGAAAGCTCAGCTCCAAGTCTTGGAGGGACAAGATCCAGCATTCATTATTCTCTTCCCTCTGGGAACCAAAGGGAGCATTTGTAAACTCTTGAGTAATGTGTTAAATAAACACATTTCCTGCAAGGATTCTTTAAGGCTGTTCTTCCCCAGGCCTAAAAGTCTAAGGAGAACACCAAGATAACTGGGACCAGCAACAGGTTCAGGAAAGGGAAGGAAAAACAGCAACCCAGAAGCACACAATCCTAGCTTGTTTCTCACTACTTGAGAATACAGTCTTAGTTAAACCAGCTTGTTTTGCTTACCAAAGTATACGAGCCCCCTTTCTCCAGTCTAGTTATTTGACACATGCACTGTTCGAGGACTGACTTGAGAACTAAGGGCTGCCTTGGGTCAATAGGACAGCACCTTCAAAGTCGCTGGGGTAAATGGTTGTTTGCTGAAATATATTACCTTTATAATTCAAACCATGCTGTTTTATGAAAAACAGATAAGCTATTAAAATTTCTCCCTATTTTACAGAAAACAGACTCTGAATACCCCTATTAATGTAGGACAAAAAATTTATTGTCTAATATTGCCATTTTAATCATTAGGTAACTGCTTTGAATTCTCAGCTTAACCATTCCCTCCATTTAGGCCTAGAAAGACATTTTTTTAAATTGCCACGCTAAAAAAATCTTGATTTTATACCTAGTCCAACTGAATATAAATGCACCTTAATCCTACTTCCATACCTCTGCCAGCAAAAGCTCCTGTGACTCTTAATGCCTTCCAGATGCCCAGCAGAACAGTCCCATTTGCAGCATGTCTCTCAGAAGACACAACTGCCTATTCTATATTTGCATGCAGCTCTCCTCCCACTCCCATCCCTTGACATAATCGCTCATTTTCCACCGAGCTGTTACACAAAGCACAGCACATTTTCCAGATAAATAAGGCACAGGCCTCATCTACCAGTACCTTACTCCCAACAGGATGGCCAGACGTATTAAAAAAAAAGTGAAAAATCAAACATATTTTGCTCAGCAGCAGCTGTCATACTTTCCCATCTGTTTTTTTCTGCAGTTATCCTAGCCCCATCAAGGGAGAATTAGATAACTACAATAATAATAACAATGTGCATTATGATAAAGAGCTACTGTAGTGAAGGGGATGCAGGGAGGAAATGGGGTGTCTAATTCACCTAGGTACACTCCTCCTACCTTATGGGGAGAAAGACCCTCCTGCCACCCTCCTGCTAGCCTTGTTCCTCAAGGCAGCGTAGAGAGATGTTATAGATTCTTCTGAAAGAGACTAGCTGAGACCATAATGCATGGATCAGGGGAAGCCACAAGCATTATCCCTTTCTCTTGGTTTGCAAAGAAACTTAGCACAGAGTAGCTGGGTGAAGAAACTTTGATATTGTACAAAGAAAGCTTTGCTCTGAGAGCAAATTAAAGCATTCCCAAGCACCAACTGCAGTGCTTAGTACACATACTCGATCAATGAATGCGTGCTGACCTAAAGGTTTCAGGTCACCAAGTATTTCTGTGCTTTCACAGGAGGTTATGAAGGTGTGTGCACCACACTGAACACCATCAGAACTCCACTCTGCTGTGCTCTGCGGTCACATCAAGGCTATGCCACACATGAGAGGACAGGACAGGGACAGGAACCAACAGTCACAGGCAGCAGAAGGAAGGACAGCTTCTTTGGCGTCAGGGTAGAGGAGATGCAAACTGCTTCTTTTCCAGTAAAAACACTGAAAGGGAATATGAGTTTCCCTTTTGTATCAGCTGGCAGGATCTCCTCACCCCATGGCCACACCCTGGTGAGATCCAGCACCAGCAGCATGAGTTAAACTGGTTGCTGTTCAGGACAGTCACAGGCTGCGTTGGATTACTGCAAGTCCAGGTGACACTACACAGCACAGAGGAACTAACAGACAACTCACTGCCATGAAAAATGGAAAATAACTTCTGCTTTCTGCACTGATCCCCAGCTGCAGAAGTGCCTCCCTCATTCTGCACCAACCCTGGCACTTGCTGGATCTCCCCCTGAGCAAATTCCACCTGCTAACCTGGCAGAAAACTAATGCAGCTGAAACAAGTCAAGTGAGTAGAGACAAGCTGGACAGGAGCCAGAGCTCTAACGCAAAGGGAAGAAGGAAAGGAGGAAGGCAGGTGTGCACACACCTGAGAATAGAAGGGAAAAACAGGCCCTCCTCTCAGAAGCACCCAGATATCATTAGATCAGCTGAGCTGTAGGCACAGGCTCATCCTCATGCTGCTCAACATTGCTATCCAAGCAAGGCAGGTTAAACAGAGAGAAAGGGAAGCTAGCATAGAAATCACTACACAAATACCAAAATCTTTTATAAGCACCACAGGGTTCAACTGCAATATACTGCTCATCATCACAGGCAAGAAAACAGATCAAGGTGACAGGCTCAGGAAGAATTCCTGTCTCTAGCACAGGGCACCGCTGAAAGCACTGGTGGCAGTCCTGGCAGACACCACTTGCTGGACATCTCCTACCTACTTGACAGACATCAAAAGCAGAATGTAGACATGTACTGCATCATTAAAGGCAGTCTTGTCCTTGCTCAGGCTATTGCAGGTCATATGTACCTCCTACCAGCCAAAAAATACCACAGCACCCCAAGTATAAAAATGCCAGTGTCACACTTTTTTCATCTACCCAAAGGAAGGGAGCAATTCCACCCATATAACAGTAAGCTAACAGAAATAACTTTGTCTTCTTTCAAATCAAGCAGTACAACTTTGTATAAAAACAGGAGGAAGGGCTCTTTAACAGCTTTCCTATTTTGTATCATGGACTTTATTAATCCCTTCCATATTCTCTGCCCATCTAGGAGGGAGCCAATCCCATGCTTAAGACAAGAATCAAATGGGATGGATGCCATGAGACCAAAACAGTTTCTGCTCAAAATACAGCCTTTCCCACAGTACTGACCTTCTAGCACAGATGACCTTCAGAAACACAGAGACAGTACAGTCAGAATGATGAAAAGCACAAGATAACAGACTACTAGTGAAAATCTTCAAAGTTAAAAAAATCCACATCCCCTCCTATGTACACAAAGAACAAAATTACAGTGAAAGGTCCCAACTTTGTTAACTTTTTTCAAAGGCAAAGCAAATACAATCTGACAATATTTACAGTTCAGAGTACAGCATCTTTTATCACTGCACAGCGGAACAAAAATGCACCCACATTTCATCATATTATTGCTCTATCGACTAGATCTCTGCTTATTACAATTGGAGCCTGACAACTTCAGGACAGGGATTAGACTCATCACTCTTAAAAGGCGAGCTCCTAACAAAATAATAATACAAAGAGTTCTACATAGGTAAATCAAAGTAGAAGAGAAAGTACTGATATGAAACATGTAAAAACTCTAGCCTCAACTCCCCCAAGAACTGCCATGTTTAGCTTTGTCAAGAAGAAGCTCTCCATGACTCAAAACAACCCACCAGTGTGTGGTGGTTTCCATGTTCATGTAGGTGTCTTACCAATGTGGCCCTTGTTGTTTCAAGGCAGTAAGTGGCAGACTTTATTTGTGTATTATAAACAAAAGTAGGACATCTGAGAATAACCAGAAATATTGAAGGAGAAGTATTAAGGCAAGTAATTAATTTTACAAAGAGTACTGAGAATGCCTCCTGAAGGTACTGCAGCTAGAATAAAATTAATGCTATTAATTCAGCTTCAATTTTCAGGACACTGATTTGTCTGTAACCACAATGAAGTACTGACAAAAATGGTAAAACTGCTCTTCCCCTGCCTCCCAAGGTGGCAGCTGACCAGTACATACTATTGGGATTAGACACTACATCATTACTTACCTTTATCCCTGGTCATAAACTCTGCCAACCTGTAATTACAACAAATTCTTCTCTCACAGTTGTGCCTGTGTGCGCTATTGATGTTAATCTTCCAGGTACTTGAACAGTGGCTAAATTCATATAGCCAGCAAGTCATCAAAGTATGAAGGCTAGCAAAAAACACTACAAGAAATCAGCTAAAGAAATCTGCCTATGCTTCCTTTGCCAGTGTGTTCAGAGGTCTAAGCTTCTTCGTCTGGGAATATAACAGTGTCAGCCAGGAGACCTCACATTATTGAGCTCTTTCTTGCATTTTACCTATTCCCAGAGATGCCGCAAGCCATGATCTATGCCTAAGCAAAACAACAGCTCACAAATCCAATATCCATATATTATTATCCTAAATCTGAACATTAAAATGCTGATGCTGTAACACATGGGCTTCTGTTGACTACATGCTGAGTCTACTTCCTCTAGCAGCCTTTAAACAATTCCAGTTTCATAGCAAAAGCTAAGTGACTAGACAGTTTGCTTTTAAAATCAGATTGCGAACTTAAAGCAGATGGGATGGAATATAATAAAATCAAGTGTGATTGAGAGGAATCTACAAACTTGCACTCAGCCCTACTAATTTATAACAGTTTTCAACAGACCAAATGGAGTTTCAGTTTTCCCTGCTATATCACTCAAGGAAAAGAAACATTCTGATTTTTCTTTTAGGATTGTGCTTTGCTAGCACAGAGCAACTGCACAGCTTCACCTTGAACAGCGCACAGCTTTTTTGGCATGTGGATATGAAACAACAAATCATATGGTTGGAAACACAGTAATTGGCAACTTCTAAACCTGCAATAGCAGGTTCCTGACTAGGTACTCCAGAAGCAACACCATTCCTTGTTCTCATTAGTAGGAGAACAAGGAGCTCTTGTACACTCCCCATCTCACCTCCTGAACAGGCGGTGCAAGTGGGTTCTTGAACTCTGAGAGTGACACTGGGAGGGAGAACTTGGAAAGCATCGATGGCAGGTTGTGGCCCCGGAACTGACAAGAAAACGCATCTGCTAATGGAGAATAACTACAAAAAAGAGGTAAAAGCAGAAATCAGTTTTATATTGCTGGTCAGTGTAACATTTATCCATTTAAGCATTACAGAAGTGCCAATTCCCAAATGAAATATTCTCTGTGACCTAGAAAAACAGTAAGGATAGTTTATGCCATAATACATCCTGCAAAAGTAAGCAAGAGGCATATGCACTTCCATCTTGGTTTTACATCCAGCTCCAGAACATTATTCAAGGTGTGGAGGGAATCCAGAGAAGAAAAATAAAAATGATAAAAAGTCTAGACCTGCACAGTATCTGATCAGAGGAACAGGGATTGGGCAGTCAAGAGAAGACAGGGATGGGCAGGATAAACACACAATCTTTTAATACGCAAAAATGCAGCTGCAGATGTGACTGTTCTCCATGCCTATGCTGACAGGACAAGCAATATGACTGATCAGAAGTAAAGAAGAGTCAAGTTAAATATTAGGAAAACTCTCTGTCTTAGGATTTCTCTCTACAAAGGTCTTCAAGAACAGCACTGCCATATATGACACAGACACAGTTGTTCCTGAATGACCTCAAGGGCCCTTCCAGCCCTATTTTTATACTTCCATCACAGAAGTTTTGATTTAAAACTATTTTCCTATAACTGAATTCCAACACAGATTCTAAGAACATCTCAAAATCCAACACAGAAAGGATTGCCAATTTCAGCAGAGCAAAAATACCCACCACTGCCTCCACATCTTCCTTGCATTGCCACTGTGCACTCTCAAAATGGCTGCAATGCCTTCTGTCTGCAAGAAGGCCTATCAGTATAAAATGCCATCACATAAAACAATACAACAGTGATAGCAACACTACCCTGACTTGCTACTTTTGATTCATTTCAGGTGATGCTGTGTGCCAGATACACAGATAGTCCTATGGAACACTCATTTATTTAACTTAAACATGAAGTATTTTGTTTTGTAAATGTTTCATATTGCTTCAGGTTCATACAGCCTTTCTGACACAGACATTCAGTGAGCAAGTGTACTAAAAATTCTAGAAGTAGCTTCACAGGGTAAATATTGCTTCCAAGGCCCACATCACTGCAGAAGCATATTGATCTGCTGTGATGCTCCTCCCTACCACACACAAACTCCTATATGGCTTTGCAAGTTCAGGCACATATAATAGTTTATGTTTTGAACAGTCCCAACAAATTCATACATGAAGAAAGATCCCACTCTGTATCCAGTAAAACAGGGAAGGAAATCACATCTGCACTTCTCACCACTTTGTTGCTACAGTCGTTTCCTTTCTACTTACAGACAGACACTGGCATTTGGAGAAAGCATGTAGACATTGTTTTCACACAGCGGATAAATAATAATTGCTTTTCCCCAGTAAACGAGATGTGCAGCAAGCTGGAAAACCTGCATCGAGAAAACAGGGAAAAATTAGGAGAGCAAAAGCAAAATTCAAACTTGCTGAGAGTTCCATACAATGACAGAAAAATCTTGTTTGAGCTGAAATGAGAGAAAAATGTTGCATCCTTTAACCCTGCCTTCAGAATAAATTCACAGTTTAATATAACATGTGGCACATCAAAAAGCATTTGACAAGGTTATGAATTTCCAGAGGTTCACTTCACATTTCTAAGCAACTTAGCATTTCCTGCCTTAAAGGAATTTCTTCAAACTATATCAATAGAAGTTTAGTTACTTTTCATGCCCCAAACCCCTATTTTTGTTTATGCACAAAATGCATTAAGTGTTATAGATGAAAAAAAAAAGAATCAGCCTTTACTGACACAAACATAAAGGAAAACAACACTGCCTTTTTAATGCACTGAGATATTTTAATGTGTTAAACAAGTCAGTGGTTGTTAATGGCTCTGGAAGAGCCACATAAATAGAGTCTACAAGACATAAAATCCAGCCTGTATCATTAGACGCATTTAACTTTGCTTTCTTGTGGAGAACAAGACTACAGAAGCAGTGGGGAATTTCCAGAGTTCATCCCATAGCTATATAATGCCAAGTAACACCACAGACCACTGTAAGCAGACCTGGAAATTTTATTACAAAACAGGACCTTTCCCTTCAAATAAGAGAAGGCATGGATCTACGATCAGGAGCAGCTGAGACGACAAGCCACATTCTGCCCTGTCACACAGAGCATAGACCATGTTCATGGGTCTGAATCGACACTTAGAAGCATGCAGTGGCTCTCTCCTCTCCTGTATCATCTAACATAATCCTCAGGCCTGACAGGCAAAGGGCCACAATGACCACAGTCATCCACAGTGGCCTTGTGTCTCCCATGATTGCCAGAGTTTCACTCCCTCCACTGGCACAAAGTTCCCTTTTCAAGGGCTCATCACATCACCTTGAGCAATTCAGATTTGAAATCTAGTTGTCAATACTGGAAAGGCACTCGGAAAGAGCTTCTGGCTTGGAGAGACTGGCTCGAAATTTTTGCCCAAGACTAAACTAGAGCTTCTTCCTGGGACTTAGCAAAGTCCATGCACTAGTGGACTAAGGGAAATCGACAAGTAGGTTTGCACAAGCTTTCAGAGCTCTTTAGTAGAAAAGATCTTGGCAGATCCAGGGGAAGCAATATATTTGACCATAGCAGCTGTAAGCTTTCACTTGCATTTTGGGTGCCTCCATTTGCACAGATGTCAACATGGCAGAACCAAGACAGACCACTGTGGTGCAAGTCAAGAATACTATTTGTTCTGGTTTTAACTACCTAATGGAAAGGCACAGGGAAGACAGAGCCACTCTTCTTGGAGGGGCAGAGGGACAGGGTGGGAGGCAACGAGATGGAAAATGGGAAATTCCCATTAGATATGAGGAAAATTTTTCACTCTGATGCTGGTCAAATCCTGAACCAGGGCCCAGAGAGGCTGTGGCAGGTATCCCTGGAAGTATTCAGAATTTGAATGAACACGTATGGACTTGCTCTCAGCAGTGGTGTGGAATAAAGACCCCCAGGCACCGCTGCTACCCCACAGCAATTTGTGATTTGGATGCGGCTGCAGGACTGTTGAGCCCTGTCACTGCACCACTGCCCTCCATTTCTCCAACCTTTCCCCAAAAGCTTGTGCTTTCTTTGTGGACTCTGCTCACACCCAGAGAACTGACATGCTTATGTATCACAGAAACCCACTGGCACACAGAAAGAAAACAGCTCGTGATTTAAAAGAATTTCAGCTGCCACTGACAGTTCCCCATACCTGCAGCAATGCTAAGTCAGCATCTTGAGCCAGTTGCTGCAAATTCTTCACAGCAGAGGTAGTTTTAATTACTCTCACCAGGGCAGGAGAGCAGTCCAATGGGAGCTCATTAAGCAATGACTTCTCATCATTTAAAAGTAATAAGGCATGGTAAGGCCTGCAGAAAAATAGAATACATTTGCACAGTAAACTGCAGCTTTTCCTGAAGGCTTAGTTATTCCCAGACCATGATACCTGGGGTCAATCTACTAATAAAAAAGAACTAATATCATCCTTTTGCGCTAAGTTGGTTCAGAAGCAGCTTATTTTTATGTCACAAGTTAAGATGCTCCCTATAAAAAGGGGATAGATGGTTATACATTAACTGCATGCCTCAATGACTAGGAAAAAAAGACTGCACTGTGCTGGTGTGCAATTAAGCCTGGAGAACTAGTCTGAAAACTGCTCATCTGCATTACTGAAATACAAAATGGAGTAGAAGAAAGGAAGAAAGCAAGAGTTAGTTACTTTTGCAGGTAAAAAGCTGTGAACAGGGAATGCAGGAAATAAGATGTCACGGGGCCTGGGCTCTCTTTCTTCTAAAAGCAAAATTACTTCTGGGTCAACAGATTAACATGAACACACAATTCCTCTGACTGGAAACAGCACAGACCTCTCAGGCAGCATCCCCTCAGTACAACCACCTAACACAAAAGGCTGTGGCTTTCATACTGCCATGTATACAGCAGCATCATGGCACCACAGCAGCAGCTTCAGGGAGTCCTGTCTCAGCCCATACACCCACCACCACTACAGCTCAGTGTCACATCATCTCCCAGCTGTGTCAGCACAGACATTTGCAGCAATGCACTTGGAACTAGAAGAAGGACTAGCCATGCTCTGAAGGACAGAGATTGCTCCTACCTGATAGATTTCAGGCTTCTCTCAATTGCTTCAGGGGGTATGAAGTTTGTGGCAACATAATGGATTTTATGAGGCAGGCAGAAACTCACTTCCAGCCAGTTGTTGATATGTAAACGGACCACCCCTGTTGTGCAGAGACTAAAATAGGAAGAAAATAAATACATGCAGCATTTACCATGTATAACATGTGAAAATAGTGGTCCAGATTCACCCCTGCACAGGAATCACATCAGGACAAGAAAAGACTGAATGTACCCTATCTCCAAACTGGCTGAGGACCAGCTGATTCCTAGCTGCAAGGGCATCCTTAGCTTATACTTACAGAGCATTATCCACTACCATGCTTTGGGGAGATTCGAAAGATTTCATGCCACTGATCCCTCTGCTCTTAACATTGCAGCAGTATCTCAAGTTAAAAGAGTTTCTTGAAGATCTACTGCAAGGCACTGGAAAATTCCCTAGGCTAGAGCTGCAAAGGGCAAAGATGAACTAGGCACAATGTTTTCACCTCCAATTTCCATCTTCCTCTCCAAGGAAAAAGAAAAGGAGATGTCTGTACTGGGCAAAGGGTGTTACAAGCACCATGTTTCCACAATAATGGACTCCTTTGGTTCTGCTTAGGTTGTTTCTTTTCTACTAACTTGCTTCTCCATGTCACATGAAATCACAAACATGCTTGTTAAACGGTTTCTTCGTTCTAGGAAACCAAAGGGACTAAGCTAAGCCTTTAAGCTGACTTCAGACAACAGGATCGGAGTGGAAATGATGGACATCTCAGGAATGACGATAAAGTCTAACCCTCGTGTACAGCCTGAAAGCAACTATAAGCCTCTTTTACTGAAAAAAACGCAGAAAGCTGGGAGATTAGAGCAATGAACGTCATTCAGGTAGTTTTACAGAAGTCTGTAAATCTAGACAACAGATGAAGTATACCTGGGTAGGTAACTATGGTTACTTAAAAATGGGTAAAGATACCGTAAGGAGCTAAGCTAGCACCACCTTGCAAACCTTCACAAGGCTGCCCAGACCACAGGCAGGAAACACTGGCCTAGGAACAGCTTTGCTACAGGCAGTGGGACTGAGCAGGGAGGAAGAGGCAAGGCCCACCACATCTTTTCATGTACACTGAGACAGGAAAACATATAAACTTGTAATCAATCTTAAGCTACAGCTAATCCTGTCTACACTGGAGAGCTGAATTTCTCAGTATGTCCTTTGATTTAAACTTAGTTCCAAATGAATTTATTTTGGCCTAAAATCAAATTTCAAAGTTTGCACTCTGAAAATTTCAGTCTGAATTTTAAATTCAAGTTGTTGAGACTTGCAATATGACTTTTGTGTTGATAACACCCATGAATTTCCCCCTACACAAAACAGATTAAAAAACATGCCAGGAACAGGCCAGGAGCAAATGCATGTCTTAGAAACTCTTTATGTGGTGATTTAAACATTTATACCTAGAATTGAATTGTAGGCCACAAACTAACATGCTCTTTTTCAAGTTCATCTGGTCATATACAGGGTTTAGATAGACCTGAAAATTCAGCTTTAAAACAAAAACATTGGGTAGCTTTGGCTGCCGGTATAACTATTCACCAAACCACAACAGAGTGGTGAGAAAGCAAACACAATCCTGTCCTGCCTTGTGCATGATCAGACTCATTAGGGCAGATCTCACTGCAGACAACGCTTTTCAAAAGCAGAGGCCATGATTTTGTTCTCAAATCTTGCACAACCTCCAAAAAATACCGATTTTTCAAGTTGCAAATGGAGCAGATACTACAGATGTTTTCCTTTTTTTAAAAAGGAACTGAAAGCATGAATCCACTGTCTCTCTGGCACTACCACCTTAGACATGATCAGAGGCTCCAAACCCTGAAGGAATATGCAAAGCACAGCAATCACGTCCATTTTTCTTGCATTAAATGCTGCAACTCCACTAACACTGCTTATCCCACCAGACATACACCAACTGACAGATAAAGCTGGATTCTCTCAAAATACGTCAAGGTAAAGTGCACGCTGAAGCAGTAGTTATCCACAATATCTACCAGGTCAAATGCTCAAAAGAGAAAACATGACAATAACTGAAAGGGACAAGTGAATTAAAAGACTACCTGAAAGCTATTGGGATTGTTAAAACAGGTTATTGCAAAGAAGCAGAGATACATGAAAACATGAAACACTTGCAAGGATATTTTCCCTGCATAGTTTAACATTCAGGAAACAGAAAAATACAGTTGGTTCCTTTCATTCTTTGGTCCAAGTCTACCAAGGCAGAAGCTTTAATTACATAATTACACTCTCCACAGCATAATTTTGTCTACAGTGCACTACACAACAGCCTAGAATTAAAGACAAGAAAACCAGATTTTCAGTTCTGATCTGGATCTTAATTTAATTCTTCTACATTTGCATTCAACTGTACAATTTCAAGCCTTTATTACAGCCTTATGTACATGATTTCTACTTCACCTGCCCCTCCTTGGATGGAAAATAATTTAAGCCTCTAATAATTTGACAAGGAATAAACTATATCCTCCAGCAGCGATGTATGCAACTGCACTTAGCCAGCCAACAGAGTTAAATGATTTCATTGATATACACACAAAGATTCATGCAACATGAAATACAGTCAAAGTCAGAAAGTGAAGTTCAGATACACATTTGCCTTCATTTTTACAGATTCCCCATGAAGTCATCTATTTAGCAAGCTTTTTTACTGCGAGCCTCACAAATCTCCATGAGTTGGCCCCACGATCTTTGGCTGAGGACCAGCAGACCCAGAAGCCACCTTCTTTTAGGGGAAGAAGCGGAATGTCAAAAAACAGCAACAGAAGAGAATACCAAGAAAACAAGTTTTCAAAGTCACATCAGGGAGTCACCTAGCTCCAATTCTACTTTATTCTTCTTAACCAACTAAAATTGTGGAGCAGAGTCCAGGAAGACACAGGACCATGGCAAGGTGAAAACACTGCATTGCACACCATGAACCTCAGGGACACAGTTTAAGTAGCCCCTGATAGGAAACCTAGAATTGCACAAAGATTCAAAGGCTCAGTAGGCACACCAGGAATTTACAGAAGGCCCTCTTTTGTTCTTTGCTCCATTCCTAAATACTTTTCACATTTTATAAGGATTTTTTGCAGTGTTAGTGCACCCTGAGCTTTTTCACAGAGCTGACATTTTCACTGTACTATTTGCTGTAATTCCAAAAGCTCTTTTCAGAGCAGTTATGTACTATGTAAGGGTTGTTTGGTCTTACATCCATTACTTTACATCTATCTATACTGAATTTCATCTGCTGTTCTAGCAGTTAACTGGTATCCAGAGACCTTGCTGCAACTTTTCCTTTTTCCCCACAGACCTCAAGAGTAACTGGGCAAAAATAGCCTCATTTTTGTACTCTAACTGGCTATTAAACTGTCAAAGACATTCCATTTTATCCCATGAAAACTTAGTTTCAACACTTTTCCAAAAAAATCTCTGGTTAGATAATACATGATGAGCAATACTGAGGGATGCATGGTGAGGGATTAGGATGCTGAGAGGGGATATAATAGTCTAAAATTGAGACAGAGAGAAGTAAATAGGAAAAAGTTGTTTAACATCTCTCCATCATAAGAGCTATGAGACATCTTATGACACTAGAAGGAACAAAGTCCAAAAGTAATAGAAAGAAACACAGAAACTAGTTAAGCCATGGATCTTCTTATCAGAGGATGCTGTGGTTGCTAAATATTTATTCTGGCTTGCAGCATTGTGGACTAATTCTGGGAAGTGAGATCAGCTGAAGGCTGTTGAATATACAGAAACCACTTCCAGAGCTGCAGGAAGCTGGGGAACAATTTTGGGAATATCACTGCTCTTTTGCTCTATTCTGCTCTGCCCTGAACAGTGACTGTGACCCACTGCCCCAAAATGGGAACCTAAAAGTTGGCCAGTATCCCACAGAACTGCAGCCTTCTTTTTCATAACTATTGGCAAAACAAAAGACAATCCCACCTCATATTTTATAAAATGAGTTATGAATTTTTACATACACACACCTTATGTCTACCCTATTTATATCAGAAATTAATAGTATGTTTTCTAGTTTGGTGGAGGTGAGCTTGTAGCTTTGGAGTTGTTCATTTTTGCCAGAGGTTGTGAATTCTTAGAGCTTTGAAAGAATTTCACATTCCTTGTAAAGGACACATTGTCCGTCCTTGATCAAATACCTGTATTTAGTTTATGTTTTACAGTACAGCCACACAATCACATCTAATCATTCATTAAATCTCATATAATTACTCCACTTCTCCCCGAGCTGCTGAGATAGCCTAGATCTACCAGTCAGTTCAAATCCCACTAGGCTAAAAACATATAGATGCTTTCTGTGTATTAAAAAGAAGAAACAAGCAAACCAATCCTCCACCAGAACCTACCCATACTTTCACTTTTACTCCAGTACAAAGCTAAGAGAAGTTTTCTAAAAACAGACAGGCAGTTAGCTAGTATCAATACTATCTGCAACTTGGTGAAAGCTGTCTTAATTCCCTAAAGTGAACACTGGCTTAAGAGAGACATGCATTGTAACACTGGTAAATTTGTCAGTGCTGGAGGTACTGGCAACTGGACTTTCTTGGTCCTAAAGCCATTCCTTTTTGTTCCACACCAATGGTGGAGTTTGGTGACAAGATGAATGAAGATTCTCAAATCTATTTTCTGAACTAATCAAAAAGAAACATTATACTTTTCTCTATTAGAGTCAAAAAAGGTCCCAGGAACTAGATGCCAATTACCTCTTAACTGTCAGTTTAATAATACTTCATTACTATAGCAGCAATAGTGCTACAGTCAAGATGACCTGTCTATTGATTCCTGCCTTATAAAATACAGGCTTTTCATTCAAAACACAAGTGACACTTTGAACTATAAAAAGATTCATAACACTTGTGGTTTTCTACAAACCAACTTGCTAAGGGACATGTTGGGTCTTGCCTGAAATACCTCAGCACCATCTACAGGAAACCAAGGGCTATACAGCAAATCTGGAGCAACCATAATAATTCAAGACCTTCAAATGGAATTGCAGAAATCAGCAGACACTAGGAAATGCTGGCTTGAGTGAAGCTCAAATGGAAAGCTGGGTTCCCATCTGCAATTCAAAGTGCTCTCTCCACTTTACTACACTGTTCCCCTGTGCCAAAGGCTATGCCAGAAATCTCTGTAAATTTAAAACAGCACATTGTCACTGCATGCATTGAAGACTTATCTTTTCTCCTCTAAAAGAAACAGACCAAATCTTTCAATCTTTCCTCTTAGGTCATTCTCACTCCTCCACACTCTCTGGATGGCCCAAATCCTTCTTGAAATGTGGTGCCCAAAACTGGATACAATATTCATTACAGCATGGGCTTTACAATCCTGAGCAGAATTGGTTCTTACCTTACAGACGAGACTTTTATTTTATGCATTCTTGTCTGTTTGCTTTTTCTGCAACCCCATGTCACTTGACTAACCCCCATTTCACAGAAGACCACACAGACTTCACTCCAGAGCTGCTGCCACACAGGCATTCTTCATCTTGGAAGTGCAGAATAGAAATCCTATTTCCAGACCATTTCTTCTACCTTACGAAAAAATAATTTTAATTCTATGCCTGCCTGGCAAGGTGTTGCAGCCCTCTCAACTGATCTGAGTGCAGGTAAAAGAAGCGTATTTCCTGTTCTCTTGTATGAAGCATTAATGCAAAACTAATGCAGAACACCATCTTATTAGCCAGCCAGCCAATGACACTGTTAACTACTCTTCAAATAAAGCTTTCCAATCAAACACAAAGACATTTTATACTTTTACCAACACCTTGTTTCTTACATTTGCTTATGACAATGTTGTGCCAAAGTGTCAAAATATAACTTGCACCACTTCTCCCACAATCACAATGCCTAAATGAGGAAGACACTGCCTTATTTTACTTCTGGGGGCCAGCATCAATGTGTGCTTCTCCATGGTCAATCTATTCCTCCTTATGTCACGTAACGTTTTATTAGCACACTCCATGAGCTTGGGCTAGTATGTTCCTCCAGTCACAGCTAAATGCCACAAGATGTCACTGTGTCACTAAAATGTTTAGAAACAAGATCAGGGTATACCCAGTCACAAATACATAGTCCTAGAGGAACAGAAAAAAGTAAGTAGTAGGTGAAGTTTAATATTAGAATTAAGGGCTACATAAGAAATGCCTTATTTTAAATTTTAGTATAGATTTTGTGCAAGTTGTATTGAACAATATACAACATTCCTTCCAAACAAGCTGAAATTCACAGCTCTTGAACATAAGGACAGCTTATTCAAAGTTTTCTAACGTGTTTTGCAATCATTAAATTATTCAGGCTCTCAGTGCCTTACCTTACAGGGCTTTGTGATTATTCCCTTTGAACAAGGGGAACCACAATATAGGGAGGCTAAAGGGTTTGTCTAATTTCATACAGTGTACTCTACAGTCAATCAAGGAACTCCAGAGTAATTCTCCCAAGCCCTGTCAAACACCCTGATCAAGGGGCACATCATCTTCCTCCCCACCAAAACCTTCTGCACTCCTTTGTCAAGGTCTTTCACCAAGTACATATCCTGAACGGAAGTGACTGCTCTGCATGAAGAATCAGCACTGACAAGCTGTCGAAGCAGAAGGACACTGGCAGAGATTGGTGCCGGCTCCTGCTGAAATTCAACACTAACTCCACACTCCTTTGAAATCCTTGCCAGAACTTTTAATCCAGTCAAGAAACAGCATGTTACACTTTCCATGCTGCTGAAAGTCTCACCACCTAATCCAAATTCACTGTCCAGACATGCACAGTGTTAACCAAATGAAGCTAGGCCAGTATCTGACTTGCCATTAGTGCTAGATGCAGCATTTTTTTCTTAGCTGCAGGTTTAGAGCACTTCTTCAGCAATATGATATTCCTATTATGACACTTTGCAATTCGACAATTCACTTGTCATTATGTGACTCTGTACTAAGGAAGAAAATAATAATTCTTAAAGCTGTGACAGACATCGCCAACTTTTAAGAACCATAACATACCCAAAGGGAGACCAAGGTAATGACTGGGATAGCAATTCTGCAAAAATTTTGCCCAACAGCTAGCCTTCACATTGCTCCACCTGGTCTAAAACCCAAATCCCAATGAGTCAACAGCATGAAGAGGTGGATAATACCCTAAGGAAAAAGACCAAGAGGTTTCAGTGAGAAGCAGCCTGCTATAAGCTAGGAAGAAAATCCCTGTAAATAATCCTTACCTGTCATATGTCTCTTTGAGATCTCTGGCCAGTTTGCACTTGGGTAGGATATGATGAAAAGGTGACTGTGGCCCTTCTGTGGCTATGGAAAATTTCAAAACAAGAAAGCACACAACTGATTTCAAAGCAAAGAGAGTTTCTTCTTCCCCCACCAGGTATTGACTAGTATCTTAGAGACAGAATCCATATCTTTTAAATCTAAATTATCTTTCAAAGCTTTTACATAACTCAAGTTACGTGTTAAAATAATAATAGTGAATTATTGCCAACTTCTAAAATTCAACTCAGTTAAGTACATGTAACTGTGAATTTGACAAGCGATAATTTTAAGTGTTTTGGGTTTTATATGTTAGCTTTAATTTTTAATGCTTGCAGCAAGATGAGCCATCACTGTCAGAGTTCATCTTAAATAGCGCGTACTATTATAGTAAATTGCTCTGAAGTAGAGTCTATAAAAATGCTCTGTAACTATTTGCTAGCCACAGTAACAATATGCAAGAGCTAAGTTTCCACACAAGAAGTCTGGTGACTCAGCACACAGCATTAAAGCATGGGAAACTTGCCCTAGGTTGGGTGAGAAGGCTACATATAAATTCTCCCATCTTAGCCTGACAGGCAGATCTAAATGTGATGGTTCAGTGCACATTCTCCACTGATCGCACTGAACTGAGCTAGCAAAGAAAGTAAACAAGGTACTTCACTTCTAAGCTGACATGTCTGCATAGGGTTAGGGATCTTGGATGAGGCAAAACGCAGTCAAAAGCTGTCAGAATGCTAAAGAGCACCAAAACTTGTTCATACTGATCCCAGCCACAAAAGAATTAAGAAGGTACAATCAGCACTTTTCTGAAATAATGCTCTTGGACAAACATACTCCTGCAAAAGCTAAGCTCAGCACTCACTTTCTGACATGGCAGACACTTCATCCTGAATAGCTAAGATCAGCTTGGCCTCCCTGGTCAGGTATTGACAGCGGCGCTCCTCATGCTGCAAGACTATGGCGATTCTTCGGGAGAGGTTGTGTAAGCAGTTTATCACAGATGGATCTGCATTGGCCTGCAGGCAACACAGAAAAGAAACAGGGTTGGTCATTCAGCCATAATCACATATATGGACTACTACAGTGATGGATAAATAGGCAAAATAATTATCTTCAGTAGATATCAAAAGTCAGCCTCTTTGACAACTGGCAAAAGAAATTAATTTTCTCCAGCAGCAACAAAGCAGAAGCTCAGAGATGTCCAAAGGTAAAGAGAAGACTCAGGGATTTCTAAGCTTGTCTATGTGCATCAAATGAACACAGCACCTGGAGTATGATACTCCTATTTGGTTTATTTTTCCTAACTGTTAATGGGCCTTGTGCTAGCAGAGAGACCAAAGAACTCAATTTCACAAAGTGAGAAAAGAAAGGTGTCAAGCTATTTGAAATGGCAAAATTTCATGATGCTCTGGTTAAATTCACTGGGTGTGTAAAGGACTGCAGTGCCTTTAACACAGCCCATTCACTCCATGGTGCTATACTGATATTTGTCTTAATATACTGACAAGACAGTAACTAAGTAAGAATTACCAGTGCATGATCAACAATTTGATTCCAAACCAGAATGAATTTGGATTTACACTTATTTCACAAATATGGCCTATTATTAAGGCTGCATCTGTGCAAGTCCCAGAATGAAAAGTGCTGGAAAAATCTATCGTGTAAGTACAGCTGACAAGGTGGGGGAGGGCTTGGTGGCTCTAGTCTGAGTAAGCAGCTGCTTCGTGTTTGTTAAGACATTTAAAGGAATTTTTGGTTCTAGCAAGTGATAACTTGGCATGTAAACTAGCAAACTATGAGTCATCATTTTTAGATTCCACTGTTCTTGCTGAGTCATGACACGTTGGTAACCCTGAAGCTTAAACACAGCAGGACCAGTGCTGATTATAGCATTTGGGACTTTGCCTGTTCTGTCTGCCCACTACAGATGGACTCTCATCTTTATCTCAGAATGCCTCCACCCACCCTCTGCAGTGCACTATACCATGCTAGGAAAAAAATTCCACTTGCTTCTTGAGCAGCACTTTCCAGAAACTTGACAGCTCTCTGTGAACTAAGAATGTCTCATTTGGCAAATATGACTTAGTGCTGCATTACACACACAATTACATCAGTATCACCACAGCGCCAAAATGCAAAAAAAGCAAGTTTTCCTAGAAGAACCACTAGAAATAAAGTTCTAGAAAAATGTGGGCTAGATATAGTCTTCATTGCATTTCACCAAGCTCTTGCAATATTTTGAATGAAGGAACATTGGTTGAAACACTTCTGCTTCCACGTGAGTCAGTATGCATGAATGTTTGTGTTTGCATGTGCATTGACACATACTTAAGTACAACCAAAGCATGGTGCTTTACCAATACACCAAAACAACAAAATTCTTGAAGCTAACATCTCTTAATGTGTGAAATCTAGAATCAACTCCTGTAGTGAAAATTCAGCACCTCCTGACCTAAGAATGTCCCAAAGCACCAGAACACTGGATCCCCAGCAGAGCTCAGTGAATAATTTCTTGCTTGATTCAGACTGATGCTGGGATAATTGTCTTGTGTGAAACCTTGCTCTTCAAATGAGGACAAGCCATCCAGACTGTGGCCATGTTCATGTTAGTCACCACTGGAAAGCCAGCGGTAACAAAAGACTAGTGGTAAGAAAAGTTCTAGTGCTAAGGGG
>JANZLQ010000064.1:3653973-3669347 GCA_026212715.1 Elanus axillaris | reverse complement strand
GGGGGGAGAAGAGGTAGTTTCACAAGCAGGGAGCTGGAGGGTGATGTTATATCCAGTTGGGCAAAAATCAACCCCTTCCATAAAGACAGTTATTCCAACTCCCTCTTTGACTTTTAAAATGTTTCTTCATATATGTACATTCCATGAAATAATATGATGGCTCCACAGATGCAACCTGTGGGCTAGGAAGAAAAAGCCAGAGCTCAGAAATCAAATAATGCTCAAACATAATGAAATTTCTAGGGTTTTATACCACCTAATTAGCTAAGCAAGGATTCCTTAACACAGATACCAACATCTAGTCAATAGAGTAGGCCTGAAAAAAATTCCAAGTAAAAACTACCTGTTTGCTCCAGGTTCTTGCTGAGCATCAAAACCTACTTATTCTTCACTTGTACCTTCTTTTCATTTAGAAAGCTACAGCTGCTGCTCCCTGGCACTCTCCCTTTACAATGATCTCATTGCTAAGAGGAGACAGCTTTCAAACACTGTCCGTTTCATTATAAAAAAAAAAGCCTAGAGTCACTGAGCAAAGGCACATGTCTCTATCATACAGCATGAGTAAGGGCTAAAAACAGTGCTGTTCCAAGTCAGAGTACATTTCTCAATGACTCTGCCCTGAGCAAGCCTGGGTTGACCAAGGCCATGGTGGGGACCTGACTCTCAAGGCTCGCCAAGCATGACCCACTGTCCACACTACCTGCTGCCTCTGCTTCTGGAGCAGAACTGACCACCAAGATCCAAGCTGCATGGAGTCACAAGGGCTCGGCAATGCACTAGTGCAGCTGTATGGATTTGGTCCTATCCTGGGCAGGAATAGAGCAGTCGCATACAGAGAGCGGCATCTGACACACAGGACAGTGAGACCAAGGCTGCCTTCCTGCACAGCGTAGTTGAACATGCCTCAATTGCAGGTTCTAGAAAAATCACAGCAGATTACCAGCTCACTCAGAAGACACATACAGGGCTTGCAACTGTGTTCATACCTATTTTGCAAAGTGGTTTCTTGCATGCCTTTATGCTCTGGGTATTTGAAACTAAAAACTCTAGGAAATGTCCTGAACAGAACAACTGTACTTGTTTTCCACTAGGCTGGAAAAACTTTTGCACTTGTCAGTGTCATATTCTACATTGTTTAGGTTTGCTGTTTTGAATTAAAATATCCCAAAGAAATCAGGCACTGAGTGTTTTATAACAGATTACTGGAACGTGAGCCTACTGCATTCTCTTACACATCCAAAGCACATCCCACTGTCATATGGAATGAAGACAGTCCTTACCCTTAGTGCAAACACCACGTTGAAGAGAATCATAGTGGGCATCTCTCTCTTTGGCGAGGGATCAGTTTTGGATACCTGAAAAATATTTTTTTAAAAATCCCATAGGCTAGTGTCAGTTGGATTGAATAAAAAAAGGGAAAAAAGAAGAAAAAAGGGGGGCGGGGAGAGAGAGAAGAAAAGCCTAACTCAGTCAGATAACAAGCTTGCTAAGAAAAGAGAGCAGACAAATCAAATTATACCATGAAATTTGACTTGCAGAAAATAAAACTATGATTTTTTTTATTAAAATGACACAGTTACTCTACAACACTACCTTTTCTGAGAAGCTGTGGAGACTTAAATCAAAGCATTTTGGTTATGACCATGGAAATCAGTATCAACTAAGATATCAGTCTTACTAGGTGTCTTTACTATTGCATTTTAGCATCATTAGGGACCCTAGGTTTAAATTCCTTAGCACAATTTTCTTCCTTAGTACAATATATATAGTTAACTACAGAGAATTCCATAGATTTCTCATCCCAGGCTGCACCTATTCTTTCCTTTCCTTTCCCAAAATCCCTGTTTGGATTGCATCATGTTACAAACTATTGCTTTTACCAGAAAAAATATGCTGCAGTACTAAAATAAAAGGTCTGATTTTTCCCTTCCTGCAGGATTTCAAACACATTCTCCAGCCCGCCCTATTCCTTCTGCAGCAGAGAGCTTCATCCCTAACACAGGTACAGATTTTGTGGTGGGGAGGAACACTGGAAGCCAGGCAAGCAAGTTTAATTTGCACATCCAAGACTAACAATAGTGAATCAAGAAAGTGTCGCCACAAGATGGAGCACAAAATCCAGAGGACATTCCCACCACCCCTGAAACTCCCTGCTGAACATCCATCCAATCCCAAATTAAAACAGCTATAACCCACCAGACCAAACACCCAGCTAACCTAATATTCGGTCTCTACCCAACCCATGTGCACACGTAGCTAATGCAGCATCTGAGACAGGGCAAACACAGAGAAGCTGGCAAAAGCAGAGCTGCATCCACCCTTCCTGACAGGTCCCAAGCATCAGCAACAAACTGCTCAGCAGAAATCTGAGTGCTTTCGCTCAGTAGTCTTAAAAATTACAGAAACTAAAAGAAGTGATACATATTTTTGGTTTTTTTCTAAAGTGTAAGTGAAGTTCTATCAGAAAGGCAGTGATGGGAGGGTGGTAAAGCCAATTTACTCTGTTTATTTGTTTTGGAGTTACTGGATGTCTTGTGAATTTGAATAAAGACTCCAAAGCATTTCTGAGTGTAGGGACTGATGCTGTTCCTTCCTTAAAATCAAAGGAACTACCACCATTAACATCAATTGGGATGCAGGTTAGATTTCATGTCACTTCTTGTCCAGAAAAAAGAAGAAAAGACTAAGCTGGAAAAGAAAATGCTGATGGAGTTTGAAGAATTCAGAATATCGCTATATAAAAGGCTGACTGGCACAGAGGATTAAATATTTGTGCTCTTGTAACTCTCGTATCTCATCTGAGTAAGAATTTGCTGAGCTGTCCCATGGATTAACTTATTATAATATCAAGTCCAAAGGAACCCAAACCAGAGACTGTCAGGTTACTCTGGTCATTGCCTTTGCTCCATGGGAAAGGAGCTCCATCTAGCTTCCTCCTAACTGCAAAAGGGTCCCAGATTTACACTCAAATGAACTAGCAGAGATGGCTGCCACATCTAGAAGATTCTGGACTCCAGAAAGTTCTGGGGTGCCTACTGGGGTGATAAGACACACCCAAAAAGAAGATCCTACAAGAAGTAACAAAAAAGTGTTTACAGCACTTTCTAACTTTGTTTATTTACCCAGATGCAATTTTATTTAGCCAAATTGAAAATGAAGGGACATTTCATGCAATTAGGATAAAACTGACTGGAAAGCTGAGAGAACATATAATAATATGTGATGAAAAATGCAAATACAAATTTTTAACCTCATTTAAACCACATTTAGGAAGTTGTGCCTTTTGGACGAGATTAGCAAAATAAAGGAATCTGATACTGTGAGAGAACAGACTACCACTACCAGGGCCCTGAGGGCACCAAAAGGTCTTAATGGCCCTGGCCAGCCCCAGTTGGGTCCACACACACACTCTAGCCCATGACCCAGGAATCCCATTTAAGCTCAGCCTTGGAGCCCCATTTAAGCTCAGTCCAGGGCCTGTAGGTGTGCCTGTCTCCAGCCCTGTCTCCTAGATGGACCTTGGACCTACATTCTATGTAGCTTGTCTCCTGGATGGACCCTTGGTTAAGTACATGGCAGCCTTGTCCTCCAGCCCTGTCTCTGGTCCCACCTCCTTTCGCTCCTGGCTGGGGTCCCTGTACGGACCCTGGGCCTGGTTCATCACTTGCCTTGTTTGGGGCTGGCGATGCACTTGCACAGCTTGTGGACACTTGAATTCTGTCGTTCAAAACAGCTTAAACATTTGAGGGCTGAGCCTTGCCGATCCTCCGTCACATTTCTCACAGACTCATGACTGAGTTTCAAAAGTGGAACACTAGCATCTTTTGATGCTTGAGGCCAGCTCCTCACTTGGATTAAAGCAGCCTGGTCCTCTAAATATCAGGCAGCAGTTGCCAACAATCTGTTTGCACCTCTAATTTTAGATAGAAAGGATGACAGAATTGGCAAGCAGATGTTTTTTTTTTTTCCTGAAAAAATGAACGACTTAGTAAATCTGATGAAAAATGAGACCAAAGCAGTTCAGTGACAGAGATCAGTGCTGGATTCAGAAATTACCAAAGCCTAGTTTATTCTTACTGTCTGTCAAGAAGAAGGAATGGGACAGGGAACATTTCGCACATAGAAGCACGTAAATTCTTTCCTAGATTTATGCAGGACCTTTTCCATAGCCTAGGTGGCAACTGCTTTCATTCCAAGAATCTAAAACACAGGCCATGGAGCAAGGTCTCAATGGAAGCAGCAGCCTGACTTTGTCCATAAGAAAATTTTTTGACCTCTTTCAACACCCTACCTATTCTAACCAAGTCTTGTGAATCATCTTCAGCACCAGTAAGAGTTAAAAGCCAGAAAGGCTGACTTGGCTTCTAGCATTTGTGAAGGTTTTGGTTGGTTTTTGTTTTTTTTAACTGCCATACTAATTAGAGGTGTTAAAAAGCTAACTAGCAGCAACTAACATAGTGAGAAAAAGCTTTTTGAGCTGGACTGCTTAGAATTACTTCTCTTTACCCACACCGCTTTTCTGCAGTAACCAGAATGGGGTTTCTGTGAATCACTGACACAGCTCCTGCAGTTTGCCACTCACTCTATTAATCTGGAAGTAAGCAAAAGACAGCTTTGAGCATCAGGAAGTAATAACAGGATCAAAAGCCAACATGCACATTCTGAATTCTAAGTTTCCTAACTAAGCCAGGCAGTTTGTAAAGAAGGCAGGTCCCCAGAGTGGACCTTATGCCGTACCTGCCCAAGGGCATGCTGAAGCAACGTGGGATGGCCAACAAAGCGAACATTATCAATCTTCAGTTCAAACTTTTTGCCACACATATCTGATTTGGTAGCCAAAATTGTTGCCAGGATGACATCTGAAAACCTTGAAGTGCAGAAACAGAAGTTATTACAATTTTCAGAAAGCATAACTCCAGAATATTCCTCCAAATACAGATATATTTAACTCGTAAATTTTTAAAGTATTGTAAATTGTATCTAAATTGCTGTACCTGGAGTACCACCAATTACGTAAAATTAAGAACCTCTTAATTACATCTCTCAGATCATCACAATTATAAAACAAGAAGCATTCACAACAAAGACTGCAGGGTCATGCTTATTTAATTACATGCTGAGCAAAATACATTGGAAAGATTAGATGCAGTTTGCTTAAATATAAAACAGCTCAAGTTAGCCATTGCCTGGATTTAGCTGCAGGTTAATGAACTTACTAAGCAACTACGTATTGACACAGCCTGTCACTCAAGCACAACAGAGATCTTTAAGCCACCCAGTATGGCAGAGGGGAAGGCAAGAAAGAGCCGATTCAATTAGAAGAAACATACAACCAAAGCTTGTCCTTCCTTTCCCAAATCTCACCAGTGAGACTCAAAGTTACTCACTTGAACAGACCTCAACCTGTGGTCAAGAGACCACCGGCACCCTTCTGAGAGCTGCCTGGCCTCACCTGGGCTTTCTCATTTGATAAACCAAACTGGGACAAATTCAGGACAGGGCAGGCCCTTTGCAGCACCAACCGTGGTGTTACTGGATTGGTCTGGATCAGTGGTGGCTGCAAGACAGGAGGGCAAGTATCTACAAGGAGTCTGCCCTGTAAAAGACAGCTACAGCTGCAAAAACAGGTAAGAATCCAGTGTGACAAGGAAGGAATTCTGCAACTGCTCTTTCTGATGGCCTTGCAACATTGGTCTGGTCTCTACAAACACTTGTTTACCTCAGAGTGTCCCCTAAGACAATGGAGTGCAAATCCACAGGGAAGAGGACCTCAGTTAGCTGCTGGAGGGAAACTGTTGTTCTAGAACAGGGGCAGTGCAAGGTTTGATATTAGCAAGCTCTATCTTAATCTTATTTCTCAGAGGCTCCCATTTAACCAAATGAACTTCAAACCAGTTTCTGATGAGACCAGTTTTTTAAGAATGAAAACATTTATTCCATTTTCTTTATTTACATTCAGGGATGCGTGTCCCTGTCAGACCATCCCCCTCCACCAGGCAGGTATCTCAGATAACACAGTATCGCTCAGAGAAAAGAGCAGGCATGGGTGTGTGCTGTGCTCACCTTATCTCTTGGCCACAAGTGAGCCCCCAATGCTCAGAGAAGGAATTAATGTACCATATTCCTGGCTCACTCTGAGTGAGTTATGGAGTACTACAGAAATTAAAACAAATTCACACAGCCAGGTCTTTTGTGTGTATCCATCTGCATATGACCCACGGGGCATTTCTTTTATTAGACCTACATATACTGAAGATGAAGGACAACACAGGGGGGTTTCAAACTGTCAAAGCCCCTGGTGTTTGTACAAATAGGTCATCCTGACCACAGCACGCTGCTTACATTTGGCTTACGGAAGGAGCAGCTGTGTACAAACTTCCAAATCCCTGGCTGCTCTGCTCCAAACACAGCTAACAGCAAGCAGAGAGATGGGGAGACTAGCCAGAGACTCTGGGGGCCACTGAGCCACAATCCTCAGCCACCACACTGCACTGGGCTGCACAACACATGGAGTTTGTGAAGAAAGGGCAGAGTGTCCTCAAACAGCACGTGGACTGACAGTCCCTGGAGATCACATTCAAAATAGGAAAAAAAAGTCCCCATGACAGCAATGAGCTTTCCCCCCTCTTCTTGCCCTGTTCAGCTGTGTTCTTTAATAGGCTCATCATGGAGCCAGGAAGACTTTAATAGCAATGCATCCAAAATGAGCATATGTTTTGGGGGGTGAAGGGAGAAGGAGGGTAAATTAGAAAATGTCTGCTTGCTGGTAAGAAATGAGTTATTCTTCCCTTTACCATCCTTGGCAAAGGATACCTTGGAAGATGGAAAACTGATCATTATGATGACTTTCACCACCATTAAGATTTGACTTTCACAAGGAATTACACCAGCAGATCTTTTAACAGATAAGTGAATGTAACAGTTCAGCAGTTCCCCAGAAGAGCTCATGACACCAACAGCCCTCTGTCTGCCCTACCTTGTATGTGGCTCTGTGGGGGGGAGGAGATTAAAAGGTTGATCTTGTAAAGTCCTTGGTATCTTCTCACTAGCAGAGACTTCTCTTTCTGGGAGAGTACTGCCGCTGCAGCCAGATGACAAACTCAGGATAGATAACCCTGTGACGGGTTACACGGATGCTGCCTGATGGGTACAGACACCTGGTATGACTGCAGGCTCTCCTGACAGTGACCTGAACTCCAGCCCCATTCTCTTCATCTGACAGCCTAGATTTATTGGTTTTGCTGGTTTGTGGTTTTTTTCCCCCAATGCTCTACATAATAATACATTTCTTAGGTCTCAGGATGATAGGGAGATTAAGAGAGAGCAGATACATCATTCCTGTCATTTCAATTCATCATCTCATCTTAGAAAATAACACTTTTACTTTAAATATTTTAATACTGATTTTCTAATCTCTAGGGTATATTAAGATGACCTAAAAATACTGACTTATCACAGCCCAAGAGTTTGTTAGAAACAGATTAGGTTTTGCAGTTGGGCAGTAACAGTCTCTTCTTCTTTTATGAGATTAGTCTGAGCATCGTGATTTCCAGAGGAAAGCAAACCTCTCCTGCACTAAGGAATTCAGCAGGCAGAAACTAAATACAAAAGACAAAAGCTTTGATTTGCCCAAAATATCCTACCGCTCCTATCACGAGCTCAATGTAGCAGCAACAGCAGACAATCCAGCAGTACGATACAAATCACACTAGTGCAGATCAACTGCTGTCACCAGCATCTCCTCTGGAAACCCAGCTGAAAAAACAATTGCTTTAGCACACAGAAAAGGAAGGGGAAAGAATGTCAAAACACAAATTCTTTTTTTCCCCAAGAATGAATAATAACTTTTTATATGCCACATGAATTCAAAGCAAGGTTTTTATAAGAATTCTTCTCTGAAGTAGTTTAGAATGGGAGCTGAGTATCTCTGTGAGCATCTTTATGTTAAGCAGGGACTAGATGCAGTTTAATACTTCTGGGGCCCTGGGTAGAGATAAGCACTTTTCCCTCCACACATTCAAAAAGGGGGTATAATGCAGTCATCCAGTTTAGCTTAGTGGGGCACCAGAACAAGCAACCAGCACAGCTGCTCAAAACCAGGTCTCTGCAGAGCTCTCCATAATTGCTGTGGGATTAAATAGTTTACTCACTGATCTGTCCTTTTAAGTCATTGCTCATCAGAAAGCAATTTGGTTTAAAGCTCCTTTTTGGAACAACTACAATGCCAAGGCTATACTTGTTGCATTCTTGAAGGATCACAATTTTCTGAATTCATAGAAGGGACAGTACCACACACATTCTAGATACCTTACAGGAAGCACAGAAATGTTAGTAGGACCTTTATAATTATCCTAGCATAAACCTTCAGCATATGTTTCCTACAGACGTTGTGATTTAGCATGTAATTATCTCATCATTTGGTGTAAAACAGAAACCAGAAATAAAGCACAATTAAAAGGATGGTGAGAAAAGAAAGCCATTCTAGACAAAGGTGATTGTTTAGAACATTTGATCTTACCCCGAAACCAATTGCTCATCAGTTAGAGGACATTGGTCTCTGAAATGGGAACATGGCCATAAACACAAAACAAAAACACAACAAAAGAAAATAAATGAGGAAAGTACACAAAATACAAAAAAAAAGATAATATTAAAAACTAAATGAAATATTAAGGGTTAAACTATTGTAAAGGAAATATAACTATTGAGAAGAGTCAAAAGTTAATGGCAGGTGAATTCCAGGGATATATTGCAGGCTCAGATTGACAACATGGAAAAAACAGGCTAAGGCATTTTAGTCCTCTTGATAACACTGGCTGCTGTATTGTGTTCCCATGATACGTTGCATTTATGGAGCTGTATTTATATCATACTTTTTAATTCATGCTTACCTTAAGAGAAAATAGAAGAGGTTGCAGTCTGATTTAGAGCAGATTCTAAACTTCGGTTTCTTTTCTAGACTATTACTAGTGTTTTCACCAAAGGAACATTCCATGCAGCCCCAAATGACCCACAGCTCTTCACAATTGGTTCTGGTGCTTCCATACCCACAAGACTTAGAAAAAGAGGATGCCAAACATTTATTGTTGCATGCACAGCTAGGATTCTGTAAAGGACCTTGCACACAGAGCCACTGCTGCTTCCCCCAGGGATCTAAAGAACAGGTCCAAGTCTGGCCAGACTCACAACACAAGCATGAAGTCATTCTCTGTCTGACCTAGGCAATAAGCAGAAACTTAGGAAGAGCAGGCTGAAAAAGTTTTCAATGCAAAGAACCTGAAAACCTTTACAACAGGTATGCAGAGCAAGGCTCTGTTAACAGCTGTACTCACTTTTATATCAGAGAAACAAACACCTATTTTCATTTTAACAATGAACTGCTTTTTTTTCCAAGTAACAAGGAAAAAAAGGACTTATTTTCTGAAGCAAATTTCCTCAATATATTGAAAAATGAATCTGATAAAAGCTTTATACTGTCCATGTTAGAAAGAAGAGACAAAATTAAAACCTCCAACAATTATTTAATCCAAAAGACAGCAGATTTTTACTGGTCATGTTGAATAGAGAACCTAGAGCAATCCTAAATGACAAACTATAGAAAGGGGGAATATTACAGGAAGGGTGTTTAAAGGGATTGATGGATAGATGAATGAAAAGGCATGGGCTTACAGAAAGGAAGCCTTTCAGAACAAATACAAGGAAGAACACTGAAGTCCAGTGAAAGAGGGACAGAGGATACAGAAACGTTATCACAGGAGAACTACTGTTTGTCAGAAAGGGACATTCAAGTCCTTGTTTGGCAGTAAATTGACTTTTTTTAATAACAGAAGCATTTGACCAATTAATCACATCAATGCTGTCAAACTTGCTAAACCTCCTTCAGTTAGTTATGCTACTAAAAAAATGCTAAGTCTGGTGTAAAGTATGTTACTATACATGCATCTTCATTAGATTTTTTTACTTGCTGACTATACCACCTTCAGAAAAACTACAAAAAAAACATTTCAGACAAAGCATTATCTTTTGGCTTCAAAGAGTAAGTGCCTCACACCAAGGGGAAAAAAGAAAAAGAGACTGGCAGGCATCTCTGTAAGCTGTGAGGGGTATGTATTACAGGTAAAGCACTGAAAAACTGAAGGAGGTTTTTGAAGAGAGCAAATGATGAAAGGCTGAGAAGAAACCAACAAAGAGAGACACTTGACAGGCAATTTGTTTTGACAGTGACAGATTCTTCTGAATACCTTTTTGTTGCATGGCCACCATCAACACACTTTTGCTGCTTGACTTGCTTTTAAAAGGAAGAAAAATCTATATTCTGAAGACCCAAACATACACCTCCATTGAGCAGAAATTAATACAAGCAAATACACACCAGCAACCTAGAGGTAGAATTGTCATGAATAGGCTGCAATTGTCTATAAAAAACAAAATGCATAACAATGACCAGGAAATTCGAGCCTGAAGGCTAAAAGAAATCCAATTATGCATCAACTATGCTATACGGAGATGGAGAGACAAGGCACCTAAATCAATCTAATTTTGCCCTTTCTGAGGCCATAAATACATACACCTCAACTGCTCCAGGAAAGGTCAGCTCAAAAGTAACTAATCCGGGTTCCAATAGCTTAGCAAAAAAGCAACAGTGAACCTTATCTAGGATACAATTGGTGCTAGATTGTTAGTAAATTAAAGACAGCCATCCAGTATAAAAAATGATTAATCCAACCCTCATAAGAACTAGTGCAGCAACAAGATAAATCTGAAATAACTTTTGCTGCTGAACATGAAAACATGGGAAAGACCCAACCCTTTGACATCATCAAACTTGCCATACACCATCAACGCAACCTAGCAGTCTGCCCACTCCAAAGACTCAATTTGTGCCACCAAAAACATCCACAGATGCTACTGATATGCAGTGATTTAAAGGAATCTTTTTGCCAACACTTCTGTGAAGAAGCCTTCCAGAAATAATACAAAACCACTTAATGAATTACTTTCATGAGGGACAACTCCAGTCAGAAAATCATCACCACCAGAGAACAGACTGGAATTCATACTGATGACATCTGTCCGTGGACTACTGAACTGAGTGTTTCAGGAAGAGAACTGCTGTACCACTGCACTGCAGAAGAACAAACTTACAGGGACAGGGCTGCTACTGGGGGAATGGATATGGCTCTCACAAAACCAGTTGCTCTATTCCTGGTCTCTCCAGCCTGATCTTCAATGGGAACATAGAAAAAACATTCCAAACAGGAACACGGGAGCAAAAATTTGTTAACACTGGTGAGGAAAAAACTCCCATGGGCTCAATGACAATACTAGTTTTACAGTATGTAACAGTTTAAACTCCTTCCTTTCCTAGTTTACCAACCACATGCATCTCACTCTCCCCAAGACATCTGCACCTTTCTGCCTCCACTCCCTCCTTAGAATATCTTCTGCTCCACAGGCACCAACATCTGTTATTCCCAAAATGGTCCAATAGAAATCAAAAGTCTAAGCAACCTGCTGTACAGTTTTGAAGATCCCTTTTTGCTCTGTGGTGGAAGAAGAGCCTGGTACCTACAACTTGCTTATTTTTTCCACCTGTACCAGTAAGTCCAGTGAAAGATACTAACTCCGCCAACGAACCTCTTGCCTAATATAAATTATTTAGCATATAAAGAGCATTAGCAATTTCTTCCACAGAAGGATACGTTTAGCTGCTACATCAGTTTTATGAGATGCAGTCAACTCACAACACTGACTACACTGGTATTGGGAAAAAACTTTTCAGTAAACAAACTTGAAACAAATGCAATTTTGAAAAAGACTCTGAATTTCTGAATGCAGATGCCCAGCCATGTAAGCAACAACACAAGCAGCGTGCTGGACCTCGATATCTGGCCTCTAGCAGAGCTCACACTTTCAGAGCAACATAAAAACTCTTCTTCCATTTCCCCTTCATCTGCATGGCAGCTAGAGACAGATGCACAGGAGATAATATTAAGGGACTTCCTGCTAACAGACCTGTACTGGCCAACACCTCAATTTCATCTAAGTAGTTATAAAGTTTATAAACACTGACCTTAGTAAGAGTCAGATGCGGACACTGCAGCATGAATTTGTATGTATTGCTATATACAAAACTGTACCAATGACAACTTCTTTCTTCTGAAGATGATCACTGCAAAGGGGGATTTTTGTCTTAATATTCTTTCATTCAGCACTTCAGAACTGTGATATTTTGCACTTAGTGAGTTCAGCTGAGAGATCATATATTATTTTAAACACTAAAAGCTTAATAACAAATACCTGACCAGGAGATTAAGCACTAACTTTCAAGCCCAGTGTTCTGGACACTACAATGAAATTATCTTAATCTTTGTTTAATGTAGGTTACATGCCAGCACATTCAATCTAATTAAAACCAGTTTCAGGCAAATAGTAGCAGTTTTCTCATCTGACCATAATTGAAATAATAAAAGTTTTTCCCACATCACTGTAGTAGCCACATACAGCATGACGCTAATTCAGCAGCACAGGCAATATCCAACATATGCAGCTCTGCATCAAGTGCTTTGTCCAACTGGCCAGAATGGTAGAGGCAACAAGAATCAGGATCAGACAGAAGCTGGTACCATTCCAATACCATCTTAATCTATCTAGGGAAATACTAGAGGCAGGGTTGTGAACAGCAACCAACAAAATCCCCAAGATAACCAGAAAACATGTGCACTGAACCTTCCTAATGTGTATACTAGCTGCCATCCACAGCACAGTCTGAAACACCATTCACCAATTACCAAACTTACAAAAGCACAGCTTGCTCCCACTGGAGTTGTGCCCTGTACCATACTGCGCTCGCTGGAGACACAACAGAAGGCTGCATTTGAAGGTTTCAAAGATATCAGAAAAGGGAAAAGATGTAAAAGACCTCAAGCAAAATGTGTTTTCATAAGATCCCAGTCCTAGAAAAACATATGAATTTGATGAAGTTTACTGTCATGGGCGATTTTAACTTCAGCTAAACCATTCTCAGTCAAAGTTAAGAACAAGCTTACATTTTGCAATGTTAGGATCTAATTTTCTTTTCTGGGGGCACGTGATGAGTACTTCTTTTTCACTTTTTATATGAGAGAAGAGCAGCAACTACCCCATTTTATGAATATTGGAAATTAAAACACTTCTCACAAAAAAGATCTGCAACTGAACTACAGGCCAACAGACAAAACCCCTTTTTCTTTCCCAGATTTGTCTCATATCCGATAGTGATAAATTTAGAACCATGCAGCAGATTTCAAATCTACAGAAACGAACTAGAGGGTCCATTCATATGCACATGCATGCTGAACAACACACTGCCTATTTTCAGTGCATTTGTTACCCATTGATTTGATAAACTATCTTTAAGTCTCAGTATCCTTTTGAGCTACTATTTCACTCCACAGACACAAGGGCAGCTATATCTGGAGAAACAAAATTAGTTATTCATTAGTGCACAGCAATTCCATACAACAATTACATGAGCTAGAGAAGAATTTGAGGCAACTGAATAATATATCCAGTTAGAGGTAGGCAGGTAAAGAAAAGTGGAATTTTGCCAAAGTATTAAGACTCCTAGCTTTGAAAGAATAATACTGCCTTTCTAATGAACACAAAATACCTGACCTATACCTTGCCCAGATAACAACAGATTCAGTAGCATTCGCTCATGAGAAATTCCTCATTACTTAGCACTAATTTGCTCATAACTTGTCATTAAAGCATTTTTTGGCAGGTCATCTTCTATACAGTTCGAGAGAATTTGCCTGCTGAACTAGCAGGCAAGTGAGCAAGAGGCCACTTCTCCTCTGTTTCAAACTCTTAGGCAAGGAGAAATGTTTTCCTGTACCTGGAGTCCCCATCTTGATCTTCTGTGCTGTCACCAGAGCTATTCACAGCATAGCGACTCCTTGGTTTATCTGAAACAAAGAACAAAGACAGCTTTTTCAAGGAACAACCTTCTTAAAGTGCTCATTAAAATAAGTGCATTAGAAGAATACTTGTGCATTAAGAGAATACTTGTCTGTATTTTTAAAATTATCTATAAGAGAGATCTAAAAAAAGTAATATTAAAAGCAGAAGGTTCCTTCCTTTTTAGGTAGAAGCACCATATCTTGTTTTTATTATTCTCACTCAAAACCACATCAAAAAATAAGAGAAAGAGGTTTATATCTTCAGGGGATAAAGACAAGAAAGCAAAACATTCACAGAAACAACTTTTCTCTCAAGTGCCAGGTAACAGTTTGCAGTTAAAGAGTGTGGAAAATAAAATTCTGACCAGTGCATTTCCCTCATTATTGCTCAGGTTTCAGGACAATGATAATGCTCCAGAAGCCCCTCCTGCAGTCACAGGTATTGAAATCCTTTACAAACAAAAAGCAGGAGGAGGTCAGGAGGAAAGCAGCCAGCCAAAAAAACCCCATATTTTCATATTTTACTTATAAAACCAAACGATTCTCTCTTGGTAAAAAGTGACTCACAACCTAAACAGGGGTATCAAACCTCTCGTGACACATAGCAAGTGACCCAAGTTGAACAATTTCATCACTCTGCAGCACCTTTAGGCCCACATACCAACACTCACCCACTGGTGAGGCCAGGTGGGATGCTGACCCACAGCACCACAGGTGCAGCCATCTTGCCTCCAGCCCCCACAGACTGCTGGCTGCAGGCAGGTCCCAGCCTAGCCCTAGACACCATCCCCAATCAGGAACCTCAGAGAGAGAGATAGAACCAACACTGGCTCCACAGCAGCCAGCTGGCACATGAATGATCCGTGTTCCTACTTTCCAGAACAAGTGAAACCTCCTCCACCCCGTTATTCAACACAAGGGACTAAAGTCTCTTAGTTTCTACCCATTGTCAGTTAAAGCTCACTTAAGTGTTTTCTGAATCTCCTCTCCCACATCGGTGCCTTCACTTCTCACCCTGCCTCCTTCTCCTTCCCCTACAGCTCTTAAAACCCACACAGCTTCAGCTGATCCAGGAACAGCAACAAGGCACCATGTCAATAGTAACACCTGGCACTAACATGGTGGTTCGATTAATGTGGGGCGGCAGGGGGGGAGGGCTGCCAGGACACCTGGGGGTTCAGGGTGGGAGTGTGTGTGCGCATGTGTGTGTGAGGGGTGCCAGGGCACCTGGGGGTACAGAGTGGGAGTGTATGTGTGTGTGTGAGGGGTGCCAGGGCACCTGGGGGTACAGAGTGGGAGTGTGCGTGTGAGGGGTGCCAGGGCACCTGGGGGTACGAGGTGTGTGAGAAGTGCCGGGCCCCCACAGAGGCGAAGAGGCTAGGGAGGTGGGGTGCCAGACCACCACAAGGGTGTGTGGGATACCGGGCCCCC